>JAQOOD010000003.1:40751611-40893873 GCA_029633175.1 Citrus glauca | reverse complement strand
TTTGCTGCTCATTCAACAACACTTTATGCGAGGAGGAAGGAAAATTAAATAATGTGTTGTCTTTTTATGAACTAATAAGTGATGTCTTTGAGTTTGGGGTAATGCGGGGACCGACGTTGAAGGCTTATTTTATTTGTCTTACCTGTGTTTGATTGTAACGTATATGGTGGGGACTAATTAGTTATGATAGAATTTGTTATACTGTTACAAATTCTGACTTTAAAGGCCCGAATTTTGAATATATTCATTTATTAAATATTAAATATTAATTTTTTTCTCTTATAATATGCTTTTTTTTATTGGAATATGGGTGTGCAAAATTATTGTAATGGAGCATGTAGCCCCACCGTTTAATTTATCTATTCTTTATTTTTTTGAAATTTTCACTAATTCTTAATGTATGTTATCTAGATGACTATTTCTAGGCTTATAAAATAATGATAAAAATATTTTATATGTCATTATGATACCAGAGTGACGATAATTAAAACATATAATTATTTAACACATTTAATTTATAAATGTCACGTCATTTGAGATACATCCTCTGTATGATTCTATTATAACTTCATAAGTAAAGTATCGTAATACCTAAATAGTTTTAGGTTTACAAATTTTGTATATAAAATTTATATCTCAGACTATTATTATCTTCATTCACATTGGTGCTGCATAATTATCACATAAATCACGGTATAAAATTCGACTATTGCCTACCCAACGAGAGTCGTTATTAATGCCTAATCATTTAAAATATAATACTTGTATCTCAATTTGGTACACCCAAATTTATCATAATGATAATTATGGATTGAAATTAGTGATATTATCATATTTTGAACAAAACTTACATTCTGTTTTCTCTGCTGGCACTTATATATTCCTCTTTTTTTTTTGGGGGGGGGGGGGTGGGTATTATATACTAATTAATTGATTTTATGTTGCTTACCAATTTGTTTTTCACTTGAATTGGAGGTGAATAATGCGGGAGTATCATTCAATGACATATACAAAAACACAGTGGAGCATGCAGAGACTGTGATCAGAACAAATTTTTACGGAGCCAAGTTGCTGACCGAATCCCTTCTGCCATTGTTTCGTCGCTCGCCATCTAAAAGCAGAATACTTAACATTAGCTCCAGACTTGGCACATTAAGTGTAAGTAATTTATTTTATGTACAGTGATGAACTTCCAATTAAGGATTCTTATGATATTAAACTTAGGATAAATTAAAAGATAAAAAAAATTATTTTAATATATTATAGGATAAAATATATTGCAATAGAGTTCTTTTTTTTTTGGGGTCTTTTAGCTCTATATATAATTGTCTTCAATTGAGAATTCTAGAGTTTGTCAAAATTCAAGAAAGTTATTAAGTTGTAATAATCAGAAAAGTTATAAAGCCATTTGGTTTAATATTATAAAATTAAATTATATGACTTAATAGTTTTTCTAAACTTTATTAAAGTTCAGGATTCTAAACCAGAATACTTAGCCATTTTAATTATAAAATGTAATAATAAGTATATATCTTTATAACAAAAAAAAGATAGTGACACTCCATAATTGTGTGAAATAATCACAGAACTGCTTTGTTCTTAGAAATAGTCACATAGATCACTTTTGGGATATAACTAGCTCTTTTTTTTTTTTAATAGAAATCCTGAGTCTACACCACTATTTTTGACCAAAATGGGGGCATTATGTCTTTAAAAAAGAAGTGTGTGTAACCATTTCTGAAAATAAAAAGGTCTTCATCACTATTTTACCAAGTTATGAATTGTTACTATCTATGTATAAGATTATAAATAGATAAAAAGGGATATTGAATTTCATGTTTTCAATATCTATGAATATGAATGAAAAATAAACTTTTTTCAACACTTTTTTTTTCTTTTAAGAATTTATTAACCAAAAACTTTGAAAAATAATTCAAATATTTTTTATGTTGTTTTAATTAGTGTTTTCAATTCCATATCTCAAATAATCACGAGTTGCTAGAACCATGCCCTTATAATATGGAGAGTAGTGGCTTGAGCCCCCACAAAGCATTGTAGATGCTTATTAATTCTTTCCTCAATTATGGAAAATAATTGAATGAAAGCAGTGCCATCCCTTTTGAAATTGAGTAAAAACAGTTTTATGAGTTGTAATTGGAGTACTAGTTTCATGTAATTCAAAAAAAAATCCATACTTCAAATACATAAATTAATCTTTTTTCTTTGATTTTTAAAATCTTAAAATAAATAAATTCAATGCTTGATGAAAATGTTGTCAAAGTGAAAAATACACATTTTTCTCCAAAAACTATCTAAATGATGGAAATTCAAAATCTCATCATCATAACATGAATGTACCTTTGTATACATGCCTGCAGAAGGTGAGAAACCCTAATATAAAATCAATCCTAGAAGATGAGGAACTGTCTGAAGAACAAATCGAACGTTTCGTCGGATTATTTCTCCAAAGTGTGAAAGATGGTACGTGGAAGAGCCAAGGCTGGCCAGAAATTTGGACAGACTATGCAGTATCAAAGCTTGCACTGAATGCATACACTATGGTTTTAGCCAAAAGATATGAAGGAGAAGGAATCAGTGTCAACAGTTACTGCCCCGGCTTCACTCAGACGTCGATGACTCAAGGGCAAGGCTCTCACACGGCTGATGAAGCTGCCGATGTTGGTGCCAAGCTCCTCTTGCTTCCTCCTCAACAGCTGCCCACTGCTAAATTTTATATAGGGCTGGATCCTTTTGTTAAGTCTTATTTGTAGGAAAAGTAACGCAAGAGTTCATTTTTTTTAGAAAGGGATCCTCGATTGCTTTTCTTTAATTTCACCAAACCGATCCAGAAAGAAATTTTATTTTTATCTACTATTGTGGAAGAATAGAATACCTATCATGAACTAATACGCCTAAATTCTGAATACGGATAGCTTCGCCCACCTCTATCCTTAATTAGTACAATTATTTTCTTTTTCCTACTACAAGGGTGCCAAGCTGCTTGTAAATTTTTCACTCTCATTTTGTTGTTAAAAGGTAAATGTGATATTATAATATTGATTAGTTTTTAAGTTGTACATGCGTTAGATTTTTATGAGGTATCAATTTTGTGCACGAACAGAATAGGTTAAGCTTACACTTTTAATTAAGGACAAGAATAAAGTGAGGCATTAAAATTTTATAAGAGGCCGAGGTGACGAAAAATGTTTTTGAGAATGACAAAGATGTTTCATCTCCTCCTTTGGAATATGTTAATAAAAGTAATTACAACCCATACATCACTTAACCAGTTGGATATTCATTTCTTCAATGAGTATTTTTAATTATTTAAAATTAATTAATGCTGAACCAACAGAAATATTTATAATATAGTATTTTATTATTGATTGATTATTTAATCCACCTCATAAAGTCATGATATGTGTCCATTCTTACTCCTGTACGATCATGCGACATGAACTCTCCTTAGTCAATGTTTTTAAGTAATAACGAGTGCGTCAAATAGGAAGTCATGAATTTCCAATTCGTATCATTGTTATATTTTATCTTTTCATTATAAGAAGTTATCTCGTAATGATATTTAATTGACTTTAACTAGCACCCACGCATATACATGCAAACGTGTAGACTCCAAAAAATATTCAATTGCTTGATGATAGCCATGGCCAAAAGCAGAAATGATTAAAGCCAAAAATGCGATGAGGTGAGCTCAACTTTCCTTTCTTTCTTTTTTTTTTCCTTTTTTTTTTTTGGTTTTTTCAAAAGCAAAACATAATATTTTTTTTAACATGGAAAGTGAAAAGAGACAAGAGAGTAGAGATGGGCAAACATTATTGGCTCGGCATATATTCCAAGCAAAGGAGGCGGCCTAATTTTGTTTTATAAAATATTTGGAAGAACATCATTCAATGTATTCATATTTCATAGTCCATTGTGCTTCCCATGAATTGTGAAAAAGCGAAAAATTCCTATGCACTACAGTGGAGGCACTCACAAAAAAGAAGGAGAAGAAGAATAAGAAGCTAAGAGACTGGTAGACTCTTTTGGCACATGTCTTTTTGGAACATGGGAATGTTTGATTTCTTTTAAAATGATTTAAATATGTTCAATCTGTATAAATTGACCAATTATGTTAGTTTTACATTAGCATATCAAATGAGATTATTATCTTGGGCAATTGAATTTCAACTAGTTAATGTATCTAGAAGTTTTTTGGAAGTTTGGATTAAGTGTGGGATTGTATTAATTTTGAGATTAACTATTTTATCTTATATTTGACTACTTTGCGTGGATTGAATTAGGGAGGATTAAATTTAAATTTAGTTCTTAAATCATGAGATTAACAATCTTAATTTATAGGTGGGTTTAGATGAGATTAGAACAAGAGAAAAAAAAAATTTATTCTTATTTCTTTTACATATAACACTGTTTTTTATTTGTAACCTAAATGAATTAATTATTTATTTTATTCATGATTTACTTTAATTTATTTTTTTATTTTTTATAGTCTAATTAAATTGGTATTTTTATTCCAATAAAATTAACTATTTAATAATTGGTTACAATAATTGATTGTATTAAATTTAATAATCGCCGATGTAATATTAAAAATAATCATGGAAATTAATAATACAAGTAAATAATTAATTTTATATATATATTATTTGCTAAATTTTTGATAAAATAAAATATACCTAAAATATCATATAAAAGTTAATTAAATAGTAAATATTTTATTAATTTATATTTTTTTAATATAATTATGACTATCCAAACACTAATTTAATACATACTTTATGCTCTTGTTAATTACCTTTAAATTAATTTTAATTATTACTCTTAAATATTCATAATTTTTTTGTATTTAAATATGATTTGACATTGTCTTATCCGATATTATACCAAACATAGTACAATATATAATATAATCCAGTATAATCAAATCCAACTTAATTTCTATCTAGTTCCAATAATTAATACAATCTAATTCTGCGTGCCAAACGTAACCTAAGAGGCTAATTTTACCTAATAATATGTCGGTTCTTTTGGCACATGTCTTTTTGGAACACGTGAGTATTTGATTTTTTTTATTTTATTTTCTAAATATGTTCAATCTTTATAAAATGACCAATTATGTTAGTTTTGTATTAGCAGATCAAATGAGAGTACATCTTGGACAATTGAATTTCAACTGGTTAATGTATCTAGAAGTTATTTTCTAATGCCTTGCGTGGCTTGCAATGGTAACCAGTTTAGCCGCACGTTGTTTTGAATATTTCTTCCTTGTTTATGCATTGTATATGAGGCTGGTGGCAAATGCATTATGAGATCAAATTCTACCGCGATTTATTAGTTTAATGAATAACGATTGCTTCAATCTTCATAAACACACTAATTGATTAAAGAGTTGAGCTCCTAACACCCCATTTTTATATTTATAGCACTTAGTTGTATTAAAATTACGAAAAAAAGGAAAAATAATATAATAGAGTTAATCAAATTTTAAACTTTTTTTTATAATTAAAAATTTTTCATTAGGTAATTTATTTTTTTCATTGTCTAAAAATTGTTTTGAACTTATTAGAAAATAATTATATCATAAATTAAGATGCGAAGATGGGGGTTCATAATTAGATGTAAAGATTTTAATTCAGTTAAATTAATAATTGTCCTTTAATGATCATTTTCAGTAATAATAGAACAATCGTCACAAAAAATGGGGTTTATAAAGATTTTAAAGGGTGTCGAAAGCATTACTCTTTTTTGAATTCCTTTTTGATGGCTATCGAGTGCATGCTCATATTGGACATGGACAGTTTAAAACGCACATTGTAATGGGCTTAAACAAACACTTAAATGGGCCTAAGGGAATCTGAAGAAAGGATGACCAGACAGGTTCTGTTAATGTGTCCACGCTCTTCACCAAACGCTTGAAACCCCAAGCAACCTGGCAAATTTGGGAACGTTATAGATAGCTTCTCTTTCTTCAGAGGTGCTTGGGGTTTTAAGGGTTTTGACTTTCGAGGAATCACTCTGTTCAATTTCACATCTTAGTTGAAGGTTTATTTCTATTATCTTTTCTTTAATATATACAGTCTTCGATTGGGTTTTTATTTGATTTTTGTGCTATGCTCTGTTGTTCAGCTTTGAGTTGATTAATTTTTCAAAACCCAAATATTTGCTTTTACTTGTGTTTTTCATTTTCTTATGGGTGTTTTCCAATACCCTTTTGGATTTGTTTCATTTTGATGGAGATATCAAGTACGGCCTTTTAGTGTTTTAGTTCGTCTGTTTCCTCGAATTATTTCTCTTCTTATCAGTGTAATCGGTACCCTTGTCAGGTAATCCTAGATTTAATTACATACTGATTGTCTATTTGATTCTGTTATTCTTTTAGTATGGTGAAAGTATAATGGTGGAGATAGGCATGATGAAAGAACAATATTGAAGAATAATATATGTCAAATATGAGATTTTTGTGCCACTTGTTTCTGAAATCAATTTCCGGGGATACCCCTGTTATTCCATCCAAAGATTTCAATTTTGAAATTTGGTCCTTTATTAGCATACTTACACTGCTGTTGATCTTGGCCAAATATTCTTTTGTTATCAACTTCGTGCGGTGTATTCCTAATTTTTGTAAGAGTGATGCTTTTGCTGTTTTTCTTAGCCAGACCTAATGCCCCGTTATACTCTGTCAGGGCATATATGACTCTTATTCATATTGTGATTTGTTCCTCTATGCTCCTCAGACTTGCATGTATTATTTTTTTTTTAATCTCTTATTAGTATTAGTGATAAAATTGTTATCACGTCATCCCTTTATCCTTTGGCATGGTATGCGTTATTTGAAGGAATAGTTTTTTTCCTTCCCAATTCTTACTTTAGAATTTATAGTCTGTGCATAGAGTTATTGTAACCGTAACTCTAATAGCAATTCTGATGCATTTTTGTTCATTGGAGGTCCGAGCTCATATAATATTATGTTCTTAGAGATTGTCACCCTGCATGTTTGTCTACGGGCAGTTCTTCACGCATTATGCTGAGTAAAAGATTTAGGTGGCAAAATGTATCTGACTTGCTTCCTGGTATCTTTGCTATTTAGAACTTTTAGAAGTTAGACTGACTTGATCCTCTTCTTATTTTTCATTGTGCAGCTTTGAACCTATAACTACATAGGCAGAGGTTTATTGCTTGCGAGATGGCTGGGCTTGCAGGATTTAATACCCTTGCTCCAAAGACCAAGAATCTGGTTGTTGCTGGGGGCTTGACAGCGTTTGTCTTTGGAGTTTATTACTACACTATGAGAGCCGTTGGAGGCACGGATGAACTGCAGGTGGCTATAGATAAGTTTGAAGAGCAGAAAAACAAGCAAGATTCTTGAAGCAAGCAAGCTATTGGATGCTTTTTCTTATGTTCATGAGCGTGAAATTATAATAAAACAAGTTGAAGGTTTAAGTTTATGTAAGTTATTGCCGTGTTCTTCAATCTAATTTGGCCTGGCTGTTCCAACTATCTCAGTATGCATTTGTTGTGCATCTTCATCAGTATTAGAACCGAAAAAATAACTACGTTAATTTCCTCACCAAATTTGTTATGTTAGTGAAATTGTTGCCACTTTATCGGCTGATTCATAGGATTCTTTGAAGTTAGAACCCATTAATTTGATACCCAAAAAATCTGAAAAATAAATCTTTTCCAAGGATCATTTCAGTCCTCAGATACAATTAATTATCGTTTTAGTCTTAGCAAGTAAGATTGCATGTTTGCCCGGGCTTAGTTAATTGTCAACGGGACTTTTTAGTCCTACAAATTCTTTCACAATTTTTAATATTATGTGGATGTGTTTTGAGTTGAGTTTTTAAAGATTAAATAAATTATTTTATTTTTAGTAGTAAAAGTTTAAATTTTGGATTTTGGAGAGCAGATGTTTGAAAACTTTCAAAAATGTTAATTTTTATAATGTCTTTAACTTATTTCACAATCTTATTTAGTTCTTTTAATAATATAATTTTAAAAAACTTACCTAATCAAATAATTTTATAAATTCTTATAAAAGTTTTCATTAACAATGAAACAACAAGTATATATTTTTTAACAAAACTCCTACTTTAAAAACCTTATTTGAACTTTATTTGGAAAATTATGCCAGAACCTTGATTTAAAAACTGTCCTAAAATTACACAATCATGTTTGATGAACATAATTGCTACTTAAAAAAAAAAATTAATTTGTCAACCTTGGAAGGTTTAGTACCAAAGAGAAAGACCAAGGAAACTAATCCATGGGAAAAGGAAATGGTGGATTAAGTCCAGAGTGACTCTCATAAGTAAAACGTTTAGGACATGTTTGGTACACCAGACAGGATGAGATTATTGTGAGTATGTTAGGGTATTTCAAAATAACATATCTCAAACGGTTGAATTTAAACCAAATTACAGGAGTTCGAATTTAAACTTTAGGGAGGAAGTTATGGTAGATTGGTAGTTACGAAAATAACGTAAAAAGGAATTAAAAGTACTTAAAAGAGAATTCAATTAAATGGTGGCCATTTGAAGAGTCATTTGGAATAGACACCATTAATCTATAAATATAAGTCCACAGATTTTTCTCTAGTTCTTCCTTATCCCAAATATTACTACACAAATTATCATATTTTATATTTAATTATCTGCTATTGCAAATTTTTGTATTGAACGTGCACTCCTACAACAACTATAGTCATTATATCTAGGGGATTATTTGTAATTAACCTATTTGCACCAAAATATTAATTTGAGGGGCAAAAATAATCTTAAGGATAGTGCGTAGCATGCCTTGACTTTTACTTATTTTATTCATAGCCATATTCTATATTCTACAACATATTATTTATTATCTTAATTTTACAACAATCTTAAGACTATTCCTTATGGATACTATAAGTGATGCCACACTGAAGGCTGCCGCTAAAGCCTTACTTAACAAATAAAAAATTGAACCTTTTGGTGGGAATTTTTTCAAGCGACGGCATGATTGAATCTATAACACGTTGGATGTAATGAATCTTGCTGGATTTCTCACGAAGCTTCTACCAGATTCTGATTCTGAAAATTATGAGGTATTGCTTTAAAATTAGATTAAAGAAAATAAGGTTTGGTAAAGTACCATTCTTAACACTCTTTCAAAATGGATTATATGATGTTTATTCACAACACAAGTTTGCACATGAAATTTGGGCTCAATTGAAGAAAAAATATATCATAGAAGATGCTGGAGCTCAGAAGTATGTAACTGCTAATTTTTTAGGTTTTAAGATGACGGAAGATAAGGAAGTGACTTCTCAAATTCATGGCTTCCACATGCTTATTAATGATTTGGAAAATGAAAATATTAATCTTCCCGAGTCTTTTGTGGTTGGTTGCTTAATTGAAAATTTGCCTAACTCATGGAAATATTATAAGAAAAATAATTAAGCATGAAAGAAAGCATAAGAATTTGGGGCATGCTATTGTTCATGTCCGAAATGAAGAAAAACGTACCCAAATGGATTAATTGGAGAAAGCCAAGGAAATTACTTGTAAGGCTAATTTGATCAAGAATAAGGCTCATCCAAGCAAGAGCTAAAAGCCTAACAGAAAGTTTTTCAAAATCAAAAAGACCACATTCAAGAAAAGAGCCAATTGTTATGTTTGTGGCATATCAGGACATTTTGCTAATGCAGGTACAGAAACGGAGATCACAAGCCTCCTAAGGCCAATTTGGTCAATGGAGAAGAAATTATTACTGCCGTGGTGGTCTCTCTACTAAGCATGGTTGCCGCTGAGAGAAAGGAAGAATGGGTGATAGATTCTGGCGCTACCAAACATATTTGGAGTGACAGAAATTTTTCTGAGTATGTTCAAGTGAGTGATGGAGAAGAACGAATGTATCATGGTGACTTATACTCTATTCCAATAATGGGAAAAGGGAAAATCCTTCTCAAATTAAC
Organism: Citrus glauca; assembly: GCA_029633175.1. Taxonomy (NCBI): domain Eukaryota; kingdom Viridiplantae; phylum Streptophyta; class Magnoliopsida; order Sapindales; family Rutaceae; genus Citrus; species Citrus glauca. The sequence goes on along the minus strand of JAQOOD010000003.1, from coordinate 40,883,903 downwards.
TTTTGGAAAAATCCTCACTGAACAATGTCCTTCATTTTCCTAATATTAGATATAATTTAATTTCTGTATTTGTATTTGAGAAGGCTGGTGTAAAAGTCTCCTTTAAAGGAGATAAAATTGTAGTGACTAAAAATGGGGTCTTTGTCGGGAAACGACATTGCTCTAGTGATTTGTTCATAATTAATGTACTTGACACAATTATTAATAATAAAGTCTCTACTTCAACTTGTATAGTTAACTCTGTCGATCTATGGCATGGTACTAGGACACATGAAGTTTTCTTAAAAAAAATGAAAGATATTGACTTACTATCTAATATTAATTAATGTATCAAACATTGAAAAATGTGATGGACATGTGGAGTCTAAGTACACAAAAAGGACATGTAAACCAATTCTTAAGAGAGAAACTAAATTACTCAGTTTAAACAAACCATGACTAGAGGAGGTAAACGATTTTATGTAACCTTTATTAATGATTTCTCAAGATATACTAAGATATATCTACAGAGAAATAAAGATAAGGTGGGTGAAAAATTCTTAAATTATGAAAATAAAGTTGAAAATCAACTTAGAATGAAAAAAAAAAAAATTAAGAACTGATGACGGAGGGGAGTATAAATCTAGTATGTTTGATGCCTTTTGTGAGGATCATGGTATTATTTATGAAGTAATACCTCCTTATTCACCTAAATCAAATGGGCTTACTAAGAGTAAAAATAGAATTCTAAAAGAAATGATGAATGCAATACTTATAAGTTTTGGAGCTCCAATGAATTTGGAGGGGGGGGGGGGGTTATTTTTACAACTTGTCGCCTACAAAATAAAATTCCATGCAAGAAAAATGACAAGGCCCCATATAAGTTATGGGACATGCCTCAATTAAGGATTTTAGGGTTTTAGGCCTTTGCCTCTAGGATGACTATAACATCCATTAACATGAGAACCTTTCTTAGAGTTACCTCTTAAGTGTGAGTAATTAGCATTTTTCATGTTGTAGTTAGGATCATGGTATCATCATAGTCTATTTTATTTGTTGTGATAATTGAGGCTAGATTCAAATAAGCATATATTTGTCCATTTAGAATCTTCATCAACAAATCTTTCTCAGTTATTTTATCACCATCGCAAATGAGTTTATTAGAAAGCATTTTCATTTTTGTGCAATGCTCCTCAATAAACAATGACTTTTTTCTTAATGTATCTATTTTTGTATTGAAATTGCATTATTTTGGCTTTAGATTGAACTCCAAATTGCTTTTTAATAGATCTCGCACATCAAAGGAAGTATCATAGTTAAGAAAACAACTTAAAATATCTTCACTGATGGTGGACAACAACTAACTAAGGCTAGTTTGTTCTTGTGCTCGCCAATTGACTTAAGCTAGATTCTCAACTCTCTTAATAGATTCATCATCTCTTGAGTTAGAAAGATACCGATCCGAAATAATTTAAGCTTATGAGATGAATTCTTCAAGTCGATTCCCTCTAATCGAAGTTAAAACTTGTTTGTGCCAGAGTAGAAAGTTATACCAATTAAGTTTAACCGTTGTTGCAAAGTTGAATAAAGTTTGTGAAGACTTATTTGAATTATAGATCTGCTTATTTTTTAAAGTGTAATACTTGAGCTGACTATAGATGGCTCTAATACCATGAAAGATGTTGAAAACAAATGTGATTTGCTTGAGAGAAAATTTCTAGAGAAAGTAATTTTGTTGTTTCTGGAATTTTCTTATTCATTACTTAACTGAATCAATACAACAAAATTCATATACATGCTTCTAATTGTAATAAGCACCAAGCCAACGCTGACACGTCTCAGAATATGTTTGGAAGTAGTGAAGATCATGATTACATTGGCAGAGAGCTTGCTTCGGTGGGACTTTCTGTGGATGACGACTTTATTGCCTTAAATTTGATGGTTGAGAAGCCTTCACATATAAGGGGTTTCAAAGTATTATGAAATGATTGTGATTGTAAGTTGGCTTATATTAGGATGCTTTTGCGTGAGCATGAGAGGAGAGGTGGAATTTGATTAGAGAGTATGTATTTCTAACTAAACAATGATATTTTGCATTAGTAGTTTGGCTTGTAGATGTGTATACTTAAATTATTTGATGCAACAACTAATTTGTGATGCTTTTGAAGTATATATTAATTTTGAATGAATCTTGTGATAGTTTGTTTTATTTATGCTGTGATAGTTTTTAAATGCTATTTGATTGGATTATTTGTTTCAATCTTTATTTCATAAGTTATATATTTAGGAATTATTGAAAAAATAATCTTACATCATTGTAAATCTTAGAATTTGCTTGTTTTACACATGTCTTACATATTTAAACCAAAAAAATTGATGTAAAATTCTTAAATTTAAGGCTTCTATATTTAGTATTTTTCTAAGTACTAGTAGATATTATTTTCTAAATATATAATTAAAATCAATCAAAAAAATTAATACAGTACAGTACAAAACTAAATATAATATAACTAAAAATTAATACAGTTCAATGTAGTACCAAACATTACACTGCAGTGCTAATGCTATACAGTATAATATAATACACTTGCATTAAAATAATGTAATACAATATAATACAATACAGTGTACCAAACAGACCTTACATGTCTAATTAATTTCACGCTCGTGTACTACATGATCTTATCAAAAATTGATTTAAAATAGGGTGCAAATTAACATACATTTTCTAAAATTTTTCACTTTGTAAAAGCATAAAACTGAAGCTAGTTTTCCTTCATATATGCGTCGCATCATCAGTTTATCGGTTTTTGAAAAGAATTAATTTAAAATTATGTTTGTAAATTGACTATCATAAATCACTTTATTATTTTTATAAATTTGAATTTATATCTATTTTTAATAAGATAAAAAAATTGCATCAATTGATTCTCATTTTCTATTATCGTTTGAATAAGAATTTTAAAAATAAAAAGAATGATTTAAAAATAATATATACATTAAAAAATCCAAAATTTATCTTTTATGAAAAAAAAAATTCCATAAATTTTTTAAGGAACATCAAATTTCTCTAAAGTGAACCAAACCAAACCCAACGATAAAAAATGAACCAGTACGAGTTACAAGTTCATTTTAGTGAACTGTCGGTGCGATCTTATCATAAAATCAATACCAAACCCGGTCTGGCTGTTAGCTCATAAATAATGCGCAGAATGTCTTGCAGGTCAACGCTCTAATGTCCCCTCATATTCTCATGATGTCAAAGCATTACTCTGCAAAACGCTCTGGGGCAGATAGCATGGAAAAAACATGAAAAAATGACGGAAGTTTATATGTAAGAGGGACCAGAGCTGCTTCGGCGAACTTGTCGACCAACCGTTTGAGAAAATGACTCGTTTGTCTTTAATTGTTAATTGAAAGTAGGCTGATGAAAAGGAAGCTCCAAGCACTTAATTGCATATTTACTTCATAATTATTATTCTTTCATCAACTCGCAATCAATTCACAACTTGATTTTAAAGTTATATTCTCTACTTCTCTTTTCAAATTTACAGAATTTGCTCCATGGCTTCAACATCTTCTTCTTCATCTTGCAAATACGATGTTTTCCTCAGTTTCAGAGGAGAGGATACTAGGGATAACTTTACAAGCCATCTATATGCTGCTTTGTGTCGAAAGAAAATCAAAACCTTCATTGATGATGAAGAGCTCAGGCGAGGAGATGAGATATCACCTGCTCTTTTGAACGCAATCGAAGGTTCAAAAATTTCGGTGGTCATTTTCTCAAAGGACTACGCTTCTTCAAAATGGTGCCTGAATGAACTTGTCAAGATTCTCGAATGCAAGAACATGAATGGCCAAATGGTTGTACCTGTCTTCTACCACGCAGATCCGTCCGATGTGCGGAAGCAAAACGGAACTTTTGGGGATGCGTTTGTTAAGCATGAGAAACAGTTCAGGGATGTGCCAGAAAAGGTTCAGGAATGGAGGGCTGCATTGACCGAAGCATCAAACCTATCTGGATGGGATTCCATGAATATAAGGTATAATTGATTATATCTATTAATTGATTATATCATAACACTTGACTCGTTATTATTAATTTGCTTTTGTTTTCACAACTGGTAGGCCTGAGGCAAAACTTGTAGATGAAATTATCAATGATATTTTGAAGAAATTGAAAGCTAGATCATTCTCTAGTGATTTTAATGGCTTTGTTGGATTAAATTCACGAATTGAGGAAATCAAATCATTCCTATGTATCGGATTACCAGATTTTCGAATTGTTGGAATTTGGGGCATGGGTGGTACAGGGAAGACAACCCTTGCCGGAGCTATTTTCAACCTAATTTCTTGGGAATTTGAAGGCAAGTGCTTCATGGCAAATGTTAGGGAAGAATCAGAAAAAGGAGGTGGATTGGTTCATCTACGGGAACAAGTTCTTTCTGAAGTATTTGATGAAAATATCAAAATAAGAACTCCCGATCTTCCTAAATATATGAGGGAAAGGCTCCAACAGATGAAGATATTTATAGTCCTTGATGATGTGAATAAAGTTAGGCAATTAGAATATTTAACTGGTGGACTTGATCAATTTGGTCCAGGGAGTAGACTCATTATAACCACTAGAGATAAGCAGGTTCTTGATAGTTTTGGAGTACTTAACACTAACATATATGAGGTCAATGGATTGAAATATCATGAATCTCTTGAGCTCTTCTGCAACTTTGCCTTTAAACATGACTATTGCCCTGATGATCTATTGGTGCTCGTAAAGCGTGTGGTTAAATATGCTAATGGGAATCCATTAGCGCTTAGAGTGTTGGGTTCTTTCCTTCACCAGAAGAGCAAACTTGAATGGGAAAATGCATCGGAGAACTTAAAAATGATTTCAGACCCCGATATCTATGATGTGCTGAAGATAAGTTATAATGAGCTAAAGTCGGAAGAGAAGAATATATTTCTAGACATTGCCTGCTTCTTTGTAGGAGAAGAAAAAGATTTTGTGCTAAGAATAGTGGAAGTCTCTAATTGTGTGTTGAATGTGCTTGTTCATAAGTCACTCATAACATTCTCATATTCCAACAAGTTGCAAATGCATGACTTATTGCAAGAAATGGGTCGAGAGATTGTTCGCCAAGAATTTGTCAAAGACCCAGGCAAACGTAGCAGATTATGGTATCATGAGGATGTCTATCATGTACTGAAGAAAAATAAGGTAAGAATTTATTGATTTATTTATTTTCTGGGGTGGGGCTTAAACAGCTATAATTTTCCTATCTGAAACCACGTGTTTTCACTTTGGCTCCTAGTAATTTGTATTTTGTGGTAGCATCATTGTAATTAAAGAATGGGTAATAACTGTGTTTTATTAAACTTTCTCTTCTCATCTTTTAGATTAAAGTTTTAGAGAGGGGAAAATTTGTAGAAGATGATTAGAAGGAGATGAGGGGGACTAGTGTGTGTCAATAGAACAAGTTTACAGTACAATTTACAATTTTGCAACATTGAAAGGTTTTTAGAATGTAATATATTGTTCGAACTTTGTAAAGTTTTGGGAAGAAATTGGCTGTAATAAAGAATTAAAAGGGTGCAAATAGCTCAGCGATTTTTGTTGATGTTGGAAAAAATAATATTGAATGACTGCAGATTGTTTAAATTGAGGAGCTCTTTATGAATTTTATTCTAATTCATACTTTGCTTTTGTGTTTTTGAGGGGACTGATGCAATTGAAGGTGTATTCCTCAATTTGTCCAAAATAAGAGACATACATCTAAATTCTCGAGTCTTTGCAAATATGTCGAAACTTAGATTGCTGAAATTATATATGCCTGAGCATGACGATGCTCCAATTATGAGTTCTAAAGTACATCTAAGTCAAGGTCTGGAATATCTTCCTGAGGAACTGAGATATCTCCACTGGCATGAATATCCTTTGAAAACATTGCCATCTGATTTTGAACCAGAGAACCTGATTGAGCTCAACTTGCCTTATAGTAAAGTTGAGCAAATTTGGGAAGGAGAAAAGGTATAATGCAATACTATTGCCAAATTATTCATTTTTATTTCTTCGTGTATGTGTGTGTGTGTATTATCAACAGTGAAATTTCTTGGTACTAATTTAATGCAGTAATTATCTATCATTTTGTAACAGGAAGCTCTCAAGCTAAAATCTATTGACCTCCGCCACTCCCACAATCTCACCAGGATGCTAGAACCGTCAGAAATCCCAAATCTTGAGAGAATTAATCTTTCAAATTGCAAAAGCTTGTCTTACTTTCCCTTGTATATTCAGAATGTCAACAATATGTTATCATCCATGGTACGGCTAGATTTAAGTTACTGTGCCATAATGGAAATTCCGCAAGATATTGGTTGTCTATCCTCATTAAAATGGTTAAATCTACGTGGAAATAACTTTCGGAGTTTACCTGCAAGTATTGGCTCTCTATCCTCATTGAAAAGCATGAGTCTATCTGAAAATAAGTTGGAGAGTTTACCTGCAAGTATTGGCTGTCTATCCTCATTGGAAAGCTTATATCTAACTCAAAATAACCTGGTGAGTTTACCTATAAGCATCAAGCAACTTTCACGGCTCAGAACTCTTGGCTTGAGAAATTGCAAAATGCTTCAGTCGTTACCAGAGCTTCCAGTTCAGCTAAGTCATATTGAAGCAAGGAATTGCAAGCAGCTCCAATCTTTGCCAGAGCTTCCATCATGTCCAGAAGAACTAGATACATCCATAATGGAATCACTATCCAAACACTTCCAACTAACTGCATCAATGCTGTTAATGTCCTTCACGTTTACGAATTGCCTGAAACTGAATAAAAGTGGAAACAACATTTTGGCAGATTCACAACAAAGAATTCAGCATATGATAGTTGCGTTACTGAGACAATTTCAACAAAAAATTCAGCATAAGGTATATATGTCCCAATTTTTTCCTCTCTTTATCTCATCATTACATCTGATGAAATCATGAATTTCTTTTAACAGGATTTTAATGATCCATTGCTATTCAGCCTTTGTTTACCTGGAAGTGAAATTCCTGACTGGTTTAGCTATCGAAGTTCTGGCTCATCAATAGCTATTCAACTGCCACCGAATTGTTGTAACAGAAACTTTATTGGATTTGCTCTTTGTGTTGTTATTCAACTTGAGGAAGGTTTTGATGCTGATGCTGATGAATGTTTTGTCAGATGTCACTACAATTTTGAAATAAAGACTCCCTTTGAGACCAAACATGCTGATGACTATTGCCAATTATTTGCTGATGAGTTCATTGAGTCTGATCATGTCTTACTTGGATTTTGTCCCTGTTGGAACGTTGGGCTACCTGATCCTGATGTTGACCACCATACAACAGTCTCATTTCAGTTCTCCCTTTACTATCCATACTTGGCGAGCCCAAGCCTTCATAAGTTGAAATGTTGTGGTGTGTGTCCAGCATATTTAAATCCTAGTGAGACAAAACCCACAACTCTTACTTTAAAATTTTCTGCCAGCTGTGAAGCCCAATGCTCTGAAAGGGCTGGAACTTCTAAAGGTTTAGACAGATCTGATGAAGAGGAATTTGAACCAAGTCCCAAGAGAATTTGCAGATAGCAACCGACACTCCTTAACAAATGAGTTTCTTGATTTCTCATATTCTGGTTTCTTATGTAAGTTCACGGCTCCAGCTAATTACTATTTCCTCAGCTTTGTATCTCCTACATTTAAAACATATAACATCTGGTATCTCCTGCATATTTTATTTTATAATGTCCAATATTTTGTGATGGTCGTGCTTTTAGATACGAGATTAAATTTCAATAGCTGAATCTTGCTTTTGGTTACAATTTTCACTTTCATACTGCGAGCAGGACAGTCAAAGCTTCAACCGACGGAAATATAGAAGTGGCATTTTTGAGCTATTTGATCTACAGTACTTGCTTTCAGGGAGAAATTGTTGGTATTGGTCTGGCTTCAGAGGCATACGAGGCAAGAACATTCGTATAGAAACAGTTTTGATGTTTTGTAAATGCAGTTCTTTCCACAAGCAGAACTTCCTGCCCTTCTTTGAGGAATCCTTCTGATCATATCTTTTCCTTGGTCCATCAATTCCAATCTCCAGCTCTCATAATTTTGGAGTTTTGTATCATCTCTCAATGTTTTGTGCAGACTTTGTTCTCATATGGTTTTTGCATTTGTGAACAAATGTTTGTATTTATGGATTGCTACCACCAAAGAGAATAAAGTAAAACTGTTTTGTGATTCAACGGTATATCTAGAATAGAATAAGGTATATACTGCAGAAACTAAGTTTGTTTTCGGATGTATTTATAATTGCAAGAGCCGTGGGACGTGTGGATAAACATCCGGCTTCTACAAAAAAGTTTGAAGAGCAGGAAAACAAGAAGAGGCTTTAGGCAAATAATTCATTGAAGGCTTTTTCTTAGATTGCTTCACTGTCACAATGTTAAAAGAACAAGGGTAAGGTTTATTTTATTTTATTTTTCCTGAAAGACATCATTTCACTTTTTTGCTCTTGTCCTACAAATAGTTTATCTACGTGCAATTTTATCTTAGCTAGTCAGTATGTTGTATTGTTTTTCATTAGTTTGAGAATGAGAGAAACAAATGCTTTTTTTTTCCCCAGTTTCAGGATTTTCGTAATCTCCAGACGTTCTTGTATGCATGAAGCTAACGATTGGAGTAAACAAATGAATACTTCCATGAATGGAAATCACTGTTTCTTTATACACTACCACTTCTCAGTCTACGTGGAGAATAGAGAAAGGGTCACCTTACTCCCCTACTCCCAAACAGAGCTATGGGTCCAATTACATATTTCTTAGTTATAAGTGAAAGTATCAGAGAGTAAATCAACGTTCGGCGGCAAAGATCCCTCCTCGCTTTTGTCATAAAAGGTTTGAGTACCATTTCATCAGTGCACGTGCTTTTATTTTATATATTATTTTATTACTTCCCTTAATTTATACTTATTTATATTTTATTATTTAAATTTTTGTATTAATTTTTATTGTTTGCTATTGTAGGTTCATATTTTGGAATATTCAAGGAAGAAGAGTTTAAAGAAGAAAAATTAATTGGAAGTTTTAAGGTAGGAAAAGTAATGAGAGTTATGGAAGAAAATCGAAGAAGCAAAGGCCTAATAAAGGCAATCACATGAAGATGAGAATAATTAGCATTGGAAATTATTTAATTTTAAGGCAAATAACGTGGAAAAGGTCTATGACTTTTAATCTATGGGTCTTGCTAAGTTACGTTTATTGTAACTTACAAGTCACTAAAACAATGTAAAAATCACACAGGGACCCACCTAACCCACCATTCACATCATTATTTTTGTATATTTTAGTTGGGATGTAAGTTACGAAAAATGTTACTTAGCAAAATTCACTATAGGATGGTCATGAATTGAAGCATTGGAAAAAAAAAAACATTAGCAGCCGAGAGGAAAAGAAGAGCGGAATAAGAGAAGGAAAAAAAGAAGCAGCCGCAAGAATTGATAAAAGCGGAGAGCAGGAGAGCAGCAGACGGAGGGGGGGTGGGAGGAGGGGGGGGGGGGGGGAGTGAGAGCTTCCTGATTTTATTCTTTCTCTTTCTATCTTTTTAATTATTTTACTTCAATGTTCGCTACAGTATTTATGGTTGCTCTTTATATTATCATAAACTAATTTATTTTCCTAGTACTATAATGTAGCCTAATTATGAAGGTTTACCTTCATAAATCTATATTATTTTCAGTTTATTATTTCATGATTGAATGTTCATTCTTATACTTAATGTTTTTAAATACCTAGTCAATATTTGAATGATTTGAGGATACATAATGAGACCAAGAGGAGATTTATATGTTTTTACTCTATGTAATAGATGCCATAAATTGAAGGAAATATAGAGATGTGCAAATATGATTCGTGTAGTTTTTCTAAGAATTTTCTTAGAACTTAATGAAATTTTTGCATATTTTAAATTCACATAAAGATATAGTGGGTTAATATGTGAATATATTTTTTATATTACTCAAGTGAAGATATTGAATAATTGGGAAAATTCACCGTCATAAACTTTAATAGCACAGATGGAGGATTAAATTGAATTGATTATAGTGAAATCGAAAGTTTTAGTGCCTTAATCTCTTAGTTATTTGTATTACAGCTTGCATCTTTATTTAATTTTTAGTTATTTTATTTTATTTAATTATTATTTTATTTAACTATTAATCTAAATTCACTTATTCGGTTAAATAAATTAGGGTTAGAATAATTTCGGTAGTTAATAAGCTATACAATTTCTGTGGGAGGATATTCTACTCTTCACTATATTACTCATGCCGACTAGTGCACTTACTAATTTATGCAACATTTTTATAAAATTTACTGATGATTAAATTCTGTTTTTCCAGAGCATTTATAAATTCAAGTAACAAGTTTTTGCATTTTTTATGTTAATTTCTGGTGCCTGCTCACATATAGACTGCCGTCCTCTCTAGAGAATCGAGGACTGTCATAGCTTGCCTTTGTGGACAAACTGTTAAATTTCGTTGCCAGCATATGAAGCAAGAACGTTTATTGCGCAAGCAGAATTTTCCTTGGTGCTAAGTGGAATCCCCCTGATTATTTTTTTAGGTGCTTCAGTTGCGACATTGTGACTTCATGTTTATGTTTTCTCTTTTTCCCTCATTGTTCCTTGCTAAGTAATTTAGTGTAAATTTATTAAATATAGTTGGTTAATGCCCTTGATTTTTATGTAACTCATTAGAGTCAACTTTAATTTTTCTGAATTCAGATGTAAAAAGCCTACCTCTTCTAACTGACAGTGAAGACGATTATAGTGAAGGCACCGAGTACGCATTCAGATGGCTTCAACAAATCCCAGGCGGAGGCCATATACATGCTCTGTGTCTCAATAATATATTTTCTAATATATTCTTGTAGATTTTGGCAACATTTTTTTTTCAGGTTATCTGATTGATGGTTTCCACAAAAATATTCTATGGGTGTAGGTTTAAACATTATATTAGTGATGTTGGATTGATAGTTTTAATGGTCTGATCATGACTTATTTTTCAAGATAAGGATCCAAAGTTAACTAATTCTATGAAGGGGACGAAAACTCATTATATCTTCTCCTAACAATGTGGAGATATTTCAGCTGCTGCAGCTACACCCCACTACTATAATCTTGGGAGTTATGAAATGGGATGAACAGCGCAGGGTCAAATTAAATATCTCTGCCTTTCCTGGCTTGGCAAACCCTTTTGATCATATTTATTAGGGATTGCAATTGCAGAACTCTTAGTGTCATAATTTTAGAGTTTGGTATAATCTCTATGTTTTGAGTGTACGTTGCTCCCATAGGATCTTTTACAAATGTGAAGGAAATGTTGGTACATGTGAATTTTTACCTCACCTGATTTTTCCTTTGTTTCTACTTATAATCCTTCAGATTCCTTGTAATATTGAGAGCAACTATGCAATTTTCTGTTTGAACTTTGAAATATAACCTCCCATCTATTGCTCCTGTGGATGCAACCGTGACCAAGGACAAGGGAAAATATTCAACAATTAGCTAACTCCTGTAGTCACATTACAAATGTTCTTTTCATTTTTCATAATATGTAGAGAAGTGAGATGCCGTTGCAAATTCACCACAAGTGTCGTATCAACGACAATTTCATCACTGTCCTTAATCGAATTTCAACCAAAACACTGAGAATTTAATTCCTGTTAAGTTTAGCAACTGTTGAAAATAAACCATAATTCCTTCACTTTTTGGATTGTGGTATCCACCGAATCGAATCATCCAAGTCTTTTATCAGTGGTTGACATTACATGGGTGAGATTGATCTCCACAAACGAAAAGCATAATGATCCTATTGCACACCGCATGTTATTTTCTTTATTTCACACTGATTGATAGCAGGTGCAGATTTTGCTACAGACAGCGATAGTGCTCGTAAGTGATATGTGCGATTATGATACAAAAACAGCCTCTTACATTATTTATCTTTGGCTTTCTCATAATAGCACTTGTCTTTACATTATCTATATTACTTATAAAATGCTTCCTTCTCACATTCTTCATAAATATAACAATTCTGTAGATTATCACCCAAACAACATTTAGCGGCGACACTGACTTCTAAAAAGGCGAATACCCGATAAATGGGCCAAGTGCTTGATGTGGCTTAGAATGAAAAAAAGCCTACAAATTTTACTCAAACACAAAAAGTATGGCATGGTAAAGAAATAGTTAGAAATGATGTTAATTTGTGTTTATTTAATAATATAATTTTAAAAATAATATACAATTTTCAGTAATTTTAACTTCATTAAATCAAATTTAGTATAGTCTTGTTTGATATTATACAAATAAAAAATATTATTGTGTAATAAAGTTTAATCAATTTAATCTAATCTTGACAATTAGTCCAGTTCAATCCGAGCTTCCAAATGTAGCCTAAAGCTGTTGTTGAAAACTAAGCTAAGGGAAGGGGGCAGATAGTGGGAATCACTTGGAAATGATGTAAATACAGTTGGCAATGAGATGAGACAACTTAGGATTTGCCAATTATGATCATATCTCGAACAGTAAATCAAGGCAAAAGAGTATCTTGATCCCATCCTAATTGGGATCCTGAGTTGTCCTAGATGGCATGAGTTTAGTAATTACAACGACTTGCCATTCATATCGACCGACATGTCATATTTATGTGATTCATTAAATGACTTCTCTTATATTATATTTATGTGATTCATTTTGACAAAATTCTACTGCCTTTGCAAAAATATCAAATCTTAGAATTCTTAAATTCTGTATGCCGAAGCATTATGGTGTTCCAATTATGAGCTCTAAAGTGCATCTTAGTGAGGGTTTGGATTGCCTTCTAGAGGGACTCAGATATCTTCATTGGCACGAACATCCTTTGAAAACATTGCCATCGGATTTTGATTAGGAGTACATTATTGAACTCGACTTGACTTACAGTAAAGTTGAGCAACTTTGGGAAAAGGAAAAAGGTAAAATATATGATTGATTTTGAATTTCATTGGTGCTAGTTTAATATAATAATTATCTATCTTCTGTTGCAGGAAGCTTTCACATTACAATATACCGACCGCAACCACTCCCATAATTTCCACAGGATCTCGGAATCATCAGAAATCCCACGTCTTGAGAGAGTTAGTCTTTCAAATTGCACGACCTTGCCTTTCAATCTGCCGTACCTCCAGAATCTTGTCTTTGAGCGACTGCGAAAGCCTCAGTTGCTTTCCGCAATATTCGTTTTAACTCTTCAATAAAGATTGATTGTTCATGGTGTGTTAATCTGACAGAATTTCCACAGATTTCCGCAAATGTAGCGGAGCTAAAATTATAGTCTACCTCAATTGAAGAAGTTCCCTCATCCATAGAGTGGCTAACTAATCTTGAAACCTTAGATTTGAAGTTTTGCAGAAGGCTGAAGAAGGTTTCAACTAGCATTTGTAAACTGAAATCCCTTAGCTGCCTTGATCTTGTTTGCTTCCCAAACCTTGAGAGTTCCCTGCAATCTTGGAGAAAATGGAGCTCTTACAAAAAATTGATTTATAAGGGTCAGCAATTAAAGAGTTGCTATCTTCAATTGAGCATATAGAAGGACTCAAGTACTTGAGGCTGACGGCTTGCACCAAATTTGGTTTTTGCCCAGAAAAAGCTTGTGCAATTTGAAAAAACTTCAAAAACTTAGCTTGTCCCGATGCAGCTTTTTGGTACTATCAGGTTTATCCAGTCTATCCTCATTGAAATCCTTAAATCTAAGCGGACATAATTTTGAGAGTTGACCTACAAGTATCAGCCAGCTTCCACGGTTGAAATGCCTTCACTTGATAAATTGCAATATGATTCGATCATTACCAGAGCTTCCGTTGTGTCTGAATTACTTAAACGCAAGTGATTGCAAGCGGCTACAATCTTTGCCAAAGATTTTAGAAACACCATCGAATCAGACCCGTGGAAATCGCTACTTGCCGGTGAAATTTAAATTTGTTAGTTGTGTGAAACTCCATAAAGGAACCGAAAGAAACTTCTTTGCAAATTTTCAGCAAAGAGTTCACAATGCTTTGCCGGGGATATTACATCGAAAGGTAGGCACCGGAGTCTCTGCCTCTCTCCTCTTTTTTCTCTCCTCAATAACATTTTGAAATCATAATTTTAAATATTGTTACAGGGAAGACAGGAAACTGATAGACGGCGTGGAATCAGCATTTGTTTACGTGGAAGTAGGATTCTACACTGCTGGTTCAGGACTCAATCTTTAGGATCTTCAATAACTATTCAACTGCCACAGCGTTGCTGTAACAAAAACTTCATCGGATTTGCTCTTTGTGCCGTTATTGAATTTGTGGTAGATAAAAACAGGTTCTTCCGGTTCAGTGTCTGCTGTAAATACGGTTCTGATCACTCTTTCTTATTGGTTGACTCCATGTCCATTTACTCGGTTCATGTCCTACTTGGATTTGATCCCTGTTGGAATATTGAGCTACCAGAGGGAGACCCCCATACAAGTGTTTCATTTGAGTTCTTCATTAGAGATGTGTTATCTCCATCTGACTCCCGTATTCACCACAAGGTGAAATGTTGTGGGGTGAGTCCAGTGTATGCCATTCCCAACCAGGACACAACACCCAACAGCTTTACTCTCAAATTTGCTGCCAGCAATGAAGAAGAATGCACGCAACATGGGATTGTTTACAGCTCTGAGGAGGATGAGGTAGAATCAATTCGCAGAGAGCAAATCAACGGTCCTCAACGGCAAAGTTCTTTGTTTTCTAAAATTTTTCAAAAGGAAGGTGTCTTATTTCCTTTTCTTATGTAAGTCCAACTCCCTGATTAAGATCCGTTTCTTTATCTTTTTGATGTGTTTATTTCTAATCTAGTATCATTTTTTGACGGCTGGTGCAAACTGTGTTATACAGAATTGTGATTCTTTTGTTCATTTTGAGTGCTATATCACGTTGGAAACGGCCATTGGATAAATGGAGGAGCAAAAGAAGTTCGGCTTTGTATCAAATAATCTATATCTAAAGCATATGGGGTAAGACATTTTCTATTTGTTTAAAATACAGGATTTGCCCAGATTTACTCTAAATCTGTTATGTCTATTGACTTGGATCATGTATATTTGAATCCCAATGAGGCCATTAATGTAGTTTTGATATTTATTTTGTTTATAAAGTTCTTTGTACAAGCAAGTAGTCCAGTTCTGCTTTGAGGTAACTCTTCGTGGCTTATATATGGCATATCAATTATTTGTACAAGCAAGTTTTCCAGCATTTAGAAGGTAGGCTAACTTAAACCATAATAATTTGGCCAGTACGGAGCTTTGAAGGTGTAACTACGTAGAATAGACATTGAGCTATCACTAGCGATTATAAGTTTGAAGAGCAGAATAACAAGCAAGAGTCTTGAGGAAAGCAAGCGACTACAGGTTTCCAGAGTTAAGTCATTACTGCAAAAATGAAGAACAAATATTCTTTCTGTTATAACATTAATTTTTATGAT
The DNA here is from genome assembly GCA_029633175.1 of Citrus glauca. Lineage (NCBI taxonomy): Eukaryota > Viridiplantae > Streptophyta > Magnoliopsida > Sapindales > Rutaceae > Citrus > Citrus glauca. The sequence goes on along the minus strand of JAQOOD010000003.1, from coordinate 40,868,372 downwards.
TTTGATTCTTTGTCTTTTATACGCGAGGGCAATGTCAATCCGATGTTATCTAGTGTTTAGTATTTATGTACATGTGTAGTTATTAAGATTTTAAATGATTTTCTATCTGTTCTCTTTTTTTATATGAAATTTTTCAATTATATCCAATTAGTTAAGATGGAATTGATCATGAGTTGTTGCTTTATCATTTTGTTGAAAGCCCCCAGGTGTTGGACCAAGTAGTTTTCAAGACAAAGCCATTGCCGTGATGATCCCTTCAGCTCTTTTGTAATTGCACCATGAAAGAAAGTGATCTCTTGACTCTCACTGAGCGTCTTCTGAAGTATGATTAAAGCCATTTAATTTGTCATCAATGTTACATCAACGTTTTCAGTGTGCAGGGTGCAGACTCCAACCAATACATACATTTAAAAACTTCCTGCGGAAGCCCATGAAATTGGACAAAAACTATGTACTAATTCTTCCATTCTCATGTTGATAAAGGCTTTGATGGTAATAGAGATGCAATGTCTATATTTGGCTGCCCTGTCTCCAACGTTTTAAAATAGACACTCTCTCTCAAACGAAAGTTGTAATCACCCAATTACGTTCTCCCTTGTCCATCATTTGTGCAATATCATGAGTATAAATTTTGAAACTGCATGTATTATGTTTTGCTTTATTTTAATTTGTGCCTAACATTTCTCACATAATTAGGTTATAATAAGGAAAAAAAAAACTTATTGATTTTGGACACAGACTTTTAACCAAACTATTCCCGCTTCTAATCTCGAAAATGATTGATGTTGCTCGGGACACCTACTTCGTACCTCACAAAAACACTACATGAAACTCTCTGCTAGATTCTCATAAAAGAGGAACCTCAAAAAACGATGAGGTTTGTTATGCTTTATTAGTTTTACTCCTATGAGTTTCTATGTGCTTTTTGAGTTAATTAAGGATATTTTGTTCGGATATTTCTAGACTGAGCGGATTAGCATTAATTATTGTAATTTATTATAGTTTTGTATTCACTCGAAATCAATGGCAGTTCTAAGATGCTCTGTTTCAGTTTCCTCTGTTTTCCTTCATTTTCTTGTTTGCCAAGCAGCTTAAATTGATCAAATCTAAATTTCTAACGTTGCTATGTTAGAAATCAGTATGCTATGTTAGAAATTAAATTTATCAAATCTAAGCGTCTAATGTTTGCTCTGCTGTGGCTAGATAGCTGCATTCGTTTTGGAGAGTGAAGACTCAATTTCAATCTTCTCTGTTCTATGGTTTAAACTAAAACAAAAAATTAGCGCTCAACAGGGGGCAAAAAGCTAAAGCTGTTGCTGAAAAATAGGCTAACTAAACTTCAATCTCGGGAAAGCCTATTGCATCACTAAAGTAAGTATAAATATTATGCACTCGTAGTTGCCACTATGTTGTAATATCAGTAAGTAGTGACATGGACAACAGAAGTGATCGTATGTGATTGACTTACTTCGTAAAGATAGTAGTTATATATTGATTAACTGAAAGAGATACTAATTTAAATAACCATTTGTTGTTTTGATTATTAACTGTGAATTAACGAAATGCTTCCAATTGCAGCTTTTTGTAGCCTGTGAATGGCGACAATTTTTTGTAATGGTGGGAAGACCATCAAATCTTCGATCTGATCATCAAGTTAAATGAAAAGTTTTTGTGGTGTTTGATCAAATGAACTTTCTTTCGGGGGGAAAATGTTTATTTGGTCTGGCATTGGAAACATAAAAATCAATATCTTCCTTTTTTTTTAATTTGACATAAATTATTTTGATGAAATCCAGTTTTTAATATTGTTATGTGAATTTTCTTGGCAGAACCAGAAGTTTCAGCCCTGCTTTGAGGAACCCGATCTGATCATTTCCAACTGCAGGTATATCATGAATATATGTATGTTTCATGTTTCAAATTAATATTTTTTGAACAATTACATAATCAGCAAGTTTATCTTATGTCTCCTCTTTCTCCTTTAGAATCTGATTAATATCCGATCTTTAGGATCTTCAATAACTATACAACTGCCACAGCATTATTGTAACAAAAACGTCATTGGATTTGCTCTTATCTGGCATTGAGTTATCACTAGTTATATGCTTCAGCATTTGGGATATAGTTAGCAGTCTTGCTCCTAAGACTAAGAGTCTCGTGGCTGCTAGCTGGTGGCTGGACAGCATTTCATTTCATCGTGTATTTCTACACCGCAAGAGATGGTGGAGGCATGGTTGAACATCGGACTTCCATAGATAAGTTTGAAGAGCCCAATAACAAGCAAGAGTTTTGATGAAAGCAAGTGGCCACAGGCTTCCTCTGTTTGAGTTTAACTCATCACTGCAACAATGAAGCGCAAATTGTCTCCCTGTTACATCATTAATTTTTATGATTTTACCATACGTGAGGATAACGGAAATCTGATGTTATTCAGTGTTTAGTCCTTATGTACTTGCGGCGTTGTTTAAGATTTATATCATTTTCTGTCGCTTCTCTTTTCTCTAATTTCTTGATTTCATATCAATGATTGTTCTGTTTTAACTACAAGCAAGATGGAACTCATCATGAGTTATTGCTTTATGGGCTCGACAAATCTCAGGTATAGAAGCTTTAGCAAAGAGGGGCCTCCATAAATACATTGGAGTTGCTGTGTCTTACTGAAATTCTTGTAGATTTAGGCAACCATTTTCTTATGTTACTTGATTGATGGCTCCAACAAAATATTCTGATGGTTGGCTTAAAGGTTATTTCACTGCTGTTGAATTGATGATAGATTTTCTGGTCTGATCATGGCTCTTATTTTTCAAAATAATGTTCCAAAATTAGCTAATTCTAGTAAGGGGGCTTCTGCCAACAATATGGACACTATTAACTCTGTTGCAGCTACACCCCACAGTACCGTGGCGGCAAACGCCATGTTCAAAGCATAAGCGAATTAGCGTTATCGTAAGTTTTCTTGGTGATCTTTTCCAGCTTCTCGATCCAACTAACGTTAGGCATCTGACTGCGGAATCACTGTTTTGTGCAGCAACCATCAAGTAAAAGAATAAAGACGAAGAATATCTAAATGTGATGATTTAAATTTGTGATCTTTAGTTAATCCGAATTGTTTAGCTGTTCTGTTTTGTTTTTTGTTAATTGTTAATTATTTTAGTAGAGATTGCTCACTAATAAAAATAACATCAATTTCTGTCGCTAATAAAATTAATTTCATGTGTGCAATATAGATATACGATTTTATCGCATAACTGATTTAAATTCGACTTTTAAGAATTTTTCACATGCTCAAAATTTTATCTTTTTTTAACGCTGGTTTGTTGCATTGTTTGTAACACAGCCAAAAACACCTTCGACAAGATTAGTCAATGCAGACAGAAATTGTTTGCTTTTCTTATGAATTTTGAATTATTGCTTTGGTTTTTTCACAATATGAATTTAACTAGTTTATCTATAAACTATTCAATATAGGGAAATATCCCGAGAAATTAATTTCTTGGAAGCCCGAAATAAGGAAGGCAGCAAATAATTTAATTAAATAATGTCTTCATAATGTTACATCGTAAATAAATAATTCAAACAAAAGGGGAGAATGGGGTGAAATCCAGTGACCCTTCATAAAATAAGAAAAAACTACTTTGCAACAGGGGTTTGGTACCCCTTTCTTGTCTTTTTTTTTTAAGGTCAACTATAATGAAATCCCATAATTTGTTATAAAAACAAAAACAACTAAACTTTTTTAAAATTTTCACATATTAGTCCTAACCTACAAATTTTCAATTGCATTAATGCTTATGGAAGTCACGATTTTTAGGACAAAAACTCAATTTAATTTATTGAGTTTTTAAAAAAAAATCATATTTATATTTATCATCAATAATGATTAATAAATAATTTACATGGTTTAACTATGTAATAAATTAGTTAATATATTAATTAATAAGAAAATTTATTAATTTAAATAGATATTAATAAATGTAAGAATAAGTCATTTAATTGAAAACCTAGTTCAATAAAGATAAAAAAAATTAAAAATATTATGGACTTATATGTCATAATTATAAAACATTTGATTTTTCTTATTTTGCATGAACCACAAGTGCTATTAATGTTAATGGCCCCAATAATCACATCTAACCATTATACAACTCTCACATTAAATCTAACGATGGATTTAAAAAAAGACAAAAGAATAGGGTACCAAACCCCATGAGTATAGTAGCTGGACCCTAAGAAAAAAAGATGTGTTATATATATATATATATATATATATATATATATATATATATATATGTATGTATGTATATATGTATGTATGTATGTATGTATGTATGTATATATGTATGTATGTATGTATGTGTATCTTTTATTGTATAGCTGACAGTTAGTCACTAAGGTCCTTTCTGATAGTGTAAATTGGACAGTTATGTCTTAACAACTATAGCACATATTTGCTCAACACTTATTATATATTGTGGTTTGACAGATAGATAGATTTCATCTAATACTTGTATGATTAAAAACTTAAATATTTTTACTAATTTTATCAACATTTTAATTTAAAAGTCATATGTACAATAAACTATTAAATTTTATTTAATAGTCAATAACTTTTTTTTTTTGCTAACAATAGCTATAACTTTAAAGCCACAATATTTAATATCAAACAGGACCTAACCTACATCCATTGTATCAAAGTACGTACTAATTTATTATAAATAAATAAATCTTGTTATTCGAATCTTAAACTCGTATAATTAATAAATTGTTAATTAAGATGGATGAACATTCACCCAAGAGCAAGCCAATAGTATTTACAGCTTCTTCATCAGATCAAAATCAAATTGGACAAAAAAAAGTAGTTAAAATTAAACTAAACAAACTACTTATGAAAACACAAGAGACAAGACATTAGATAACTGGGTATGCATTTTGCAATGATAAAGCTAGGCTAGTCAAAACTCAAAAAACTTGGGGACAACGTGTTAGCGATTGGTACGATTAGAAGTGGGAACTAGGGATAGGTAAAAAAAAAACCTGTTACACAACCGTTTCGGTTCGATTTATAAATCCTGAAAAAAAACCGAATGCTAGTAATAATATAAAAAATTGAAAATTCGGTTCGATTATTGATTAATGGTTTGAACCGACAATGAACCGGAAAATTGATGATTTTATAATTTTATTTATAATTAACTCGTAGCATAATTTGATTAGTTATGTCAAAACTTACTAAACATTTAAACGCACATAATTACTTTGTATAAGCTCTTATCTTCTCTCACAAATGAGAATCCTAAAATAAAAAAAATCAAATTCACATCTCACCTCACCTAAACAACTGAAACTCCAATCCGAATCCCACTGCCAAACAAAGCTGCTGCCGCCGCTGCATGTGGGTTGACCACCGTGTTGTTCTAAAAAATTCGCCTACTACAATGTTGCTTTCTCAAAACTCAAAAAGGTTAGTTAGTGGGCTGCTTAATTTTTTTTAATTAATTTTCCTTTTAAACTACAAGATTTTAATAGTTAAGTTCTGTTTAAAGAAAAATTATATGAATTAAGTTATGTGTTTTAATTCGTTAGCAAGTAAGTCATATATTTTTGCAAGACTGGAATTTTTTTAGTTAGTTATGTGTTCTTTTGAAAATAAAAAATTGTGTGATTTAATTTTTTTTAATATTTAGTTGTTGCTTGAACCTTAATGGAATAATTTTATCGAGAAATAATTGTTGTATTTTTTTTTTAGAATGGAAGAGAAGACAATCTTGATCTTGAAGTACGGCTGTACAGGAAGTCAGTGATGCAGAACAAGAGAGGTTTGCTGGGGAAAGAAATAAAAAAGTTGCTTTGAGATCATTTATTTGGCACCATTATTTGTTAAGTTTTTGTTTTTTGTGATGACAAAATTACTCGGGTGACGACAAGTTTAAATTTAGGAGGGGGAAAAGGAATTAAATGAGATCGAAATGGCTACAAAATTGGAAAAGCTCAACCGGCCCAAAATTGGAAAAAATCAACCCGTATCGAACCCAATGCGTTCCAATCGGTTCGGCACTTTATATTATTCGGCTCGCTGTCGGAATTTTAAAAAAATAAACCAATTTATTTGGTTCTATTCAACTTCAGATCGAATCGATCGGCTAAACCGATACCCATTCCTACCCCCTGAACTAGAAATAGGCTTAAGTACAGGACCCACCAAAATCCAAATAATATGGTAAATGCAAACAAGTATTGATTCTGCGACTTTTTCAACTATAGAACACCAGAGCAGTGGGAGCGGAGGAAAAAAAATGGTACTTAGATTTTGGACCGAGCTAGCAGACCGAATTACTTAGTAATTGCTGACTAAGTAACAACCGGAATCGTTTTTTAAGCTTGCTTGCTCTCATTTATAATGAAATGAAGACCACCTAGAAAACGGGGCCGTTTTGCTAATCTGTTGTTAAATTCGGTCTGCTGGGCTTGGTCAAGCTATCAGAGCAGTGGAGCGCAGGTTGGCATAAATACCAGCAGGAAAGTCATATTTTTTTTGGTTTTTTTTATTATTTTTTTGACTGGGTAATGAGTTTACTGCGAAATAAAGAGAAGAAAAAGCTTATATCCATCTCCAAACACCAAGTTAAATAGGATCTGTCGATATACTCTCAAGAATCTCTGCAGTTGATCTGTTACAAAATCTTAAAAATTTCCTTTATCGCTTCATCTTCGTTAATTATGGCTTCATCTTCTTTAAGACCTCAAAGCAAATATGATGTTTACCTCAATTTCACAGGGGTCGATACTCGTAACAATATTACTAGTCATCTATACGCTGGTTTGTGCCGAAAGCGTATGAAAACCTTCATTGATAATCAAGAGATTGGAGGAGAAGAGAATTGTCCTGGCTTTTTGACGGGAATCGAAGACTCAAAGATTTCGGTCATCATTTTCTCGGAGGAGTACGCTTCGTCGACTTGGTGCTTGAAAGAACTTGTGAAGATTCTTGAATGCAAGAGAAAGAATGGCCAAATTGTTATTCCGGTTTTCTATCAGGTAGATCCATCCGATGTGCAAAATCAGACGGGATGTATTGGAAACGCCTTTGTTAAGCACGAAATACGGTTTAAGGAGCATCCAGAAATGGTCCAGAAGTGGAGGGAAGCGTTGACGGATGCATCCCGTCTGCCTGGATTTCGATTCACGATAACCAGCAGGTAACTTTTATCCCCATCTCATGTATTTAAAATTATTAGGAATAAATGAAGCAATCTTTTTATATTTTCTTGGCAATTCAAAATATATGTTTCGTTTTTTCTTTCATTTAAAATAAAGAGCCATTATATTGGGTCATCCACATCCCTGCTGCCGTTTTTGTCGCATTCCCTATCTTTCATCTGGCCCAAAAATCAAATTTCTATAAATGATTCGTACATATTTCAATGAAATTAAGTTAAATTTTTCATATAACTCAAACCCTGAATGGATTACGTAAATTTTAACTCTACAAAAGTAACCTTATTATACAGTTAATTTATTGCCTATAATTTTAAAACCTATTTAATTTTTTCAATTCCTAAAATAATTTTTTAAGAAATTGCTTCATATGAATGAATTTACACAGGAAACTGATAAAAAAGAGCCGGCTCCCAAAAAAAGAAGTGATATAAGAAATTTGTTGGGAAGAAAGTTGCAGGCACTTAATAGTTTTACTCTTCATATCTTTTTTATACTTACATCTAAAAACTCTCTCAACTCTCAAGTTAGCCATCTTATATTATAAAGAACTTGTTTTATACACACACACACACTCTAACAATCCTATGTCTAATACATAATCCATAAATTAACATTAAATTAAAAAATGATATTACAAACACATGCTCTTAAGTCTAACACTGTGCAAATTAACAGGGAAGCTGATATTTTAGTTAATCTATTGGATGCAATTCAAGGAAAGATTCCTGGATTGTCACAACCTAAAAAGCGAAAATGTGATTTCGTACCTTCCATGGCTTCATCAGTTAAAAAGCCCCGCCATTTGGTCATCCAACTCAATATTCCGAAACCGGTATCCTGCCCCAATCTTGTTTATACTGAAGCCGCCAGTTACGGCCAAGAAATTGACGGACTATCCCAACTCGAGAAGCTCGAAGTTCTTGGTCGGGGCAATGGCGGTACCGTCGTCAAAGTACGTCATAAGCAAACTCTAGCTATTTATGCTTTGAAGGTCATGCAGTGTGATCGTGGCACCCTCCTCCTAATCCTCAAGAACTCAATATCTTGCGCCAGACTAACTCTCCTTACATTGTGAAGTGTCATCAAATCTTCACGAAGCCGTCTGGAGAAGTATCTATTCTCATGGAGTACATGGATGCTGGCTCGCTGGAAATTTATGTAAAATCTCGCGGTCGCCTTTCTGAAGATATAATCTGCACTATTTCCGGCCAGATTCTCAAGGGTCTTTTTTACATGCATTCCAGGAACATTGTTCACCGTGACATAAAGCCGGCGAATCTTTTGATCAATGAAAAGATGGAGGTCAAGATTTCTGATTTTGGAATAAGTAAGATCATACAACAATGCTTGGAGCGCTGCAGCACCCCCTGTGGGTACTCGTGCTTATATGAGTCCGGAGAGGCTCGACACCCGAAAAGCATGGAGGCTACAATGGATCCGCTGCGGATATATGGAGCTTTGGGGTGACGATGATGGAGTTGTATATGGGATATTATCCATTTTTGGAGCCGGGACAGGAGCCTGATTTTCCGAGCCTAATGTTGGCCATATGCTTTAGGGAGCCGCCGAGCTTGCCCGGAATGTTAGTCAGAGAAGTTCAGAGATTTTATCAGGTGTTGCTTGCAGAAGGACGACCCTAGCAAGAGATGGACTGCTTCACAGCTGCTGTCACAACCTCTTTCTTGCGGATGCATGACTAGTTTTTGCATAATTAGCTATAAGAACTTGTTAAATTGGAGCTGCGGAACCTGAGTCTGATCGGATACCTGGCCTGCTTATTTTCCCCATTTGTTTCTAGGTAGCTATAGATAAGTTTAATTAAAGAGCAGAGAGCCAGAAATTAAGCAAGCAAGATCCTTGACGCAAGAGAGCTGCTGGAGGCTTTTTCTTGCTTTTCAGTGTATGAGAATGTAATTAGATCTTCTGGCTTTTTGTTCTGTTCTACAAACTAATTTGTCCTGGCAGTGCTATCCAAGTCGGTGCGGTTTACATTGTTGTGCATTTTCTTTGGTATGAGAACTGGGGAAAAAAAAAAAACTGCATAATTTCCCCACCAAATTAGCTTTTACTTATTAATATATTTTTTTTAATTTTTAAATATATGACTTATAGGAAGGAAAAATTTACAGATTAATGAGAAGTGAAACTTATGCTCTGACCGAAAACTTTATAATTTAAGTGGTTGTTAGTTTTGCCATTAACTCACAACACTTGTATTTTCACAAATTTATCCAGCCTTAATTATAATGCAGAAACTGCATGGTATCAGCATTTTTTTACCTGTAATAGTTATTGAAGATCATAAGGCTTTAGGATCTTCAATAACTATCAACTGCCTCAGCGTAGTTGTGACAAAAGCTGAGGAGGAGGAGTCAATTTGAAGAGTGCAATTCAACACTCCTCAGCAACAAATTTCTCTGTTTACTCCATTTTTCCATAAGAGAGGTAAGCCTTCTTTGCCTTTCTTATGTAAGCCCAATGCTATAATCAATTTATGTTTGCTTACTTTTGATCAAATATCTCTTTTTATTTATTTATTTTTTTAAATACACTTGCTGCAGACTGCGTTCTACAGATTTGAATTTCTTGTGTTTATTTTGATTCCAATAGGTTGGTGGAAATGGGCATTGGATCAGTAAAGTAGAAAAAGGAAGTTCAGCGTTGTATCACACAATTTATTTCCAAGGCAAATGGGGCATGATATGAACATTTTACTCTTTGTTTAACAGACAAAATTTTTTTAGTAGAATGAAGTTTTCATGTTGTTTGGCGAATGCAGTTCTGCACTTTTATTGGCCCTGCTTTAAGGAATCACTCTGAATATTTAATGTAAGAAAGCCTTAAATGTAAGAAATACCTTATGGATTGAGTAGGAAGCATTGAATGTAGAAAAGGCTGGTGCATATATGACTATTCATCCGTGTGTTCATCCTGATATTTCCTTGTCTTTGCACGTTCAACAGTTTTTGCCATGATCCAGTGCCTTGTCTTGTGCATATATTGATCTTTTATGGATGTGTAAGTGGCAAGCCTAGTCTCACCCAATTATTACAGCAACCATAGATTATTCTTCATACAGTAAAGGGAATTTTAGCCTCATACTATAGATGTGCCATGTGTATGTGTATATATACTCATCCCAGCAGCCAAACCCAACCCAAAACTTATATTATAAATTTGCTCATCCAGGATTTCCTTTGAAGATATCTGTTTGGTCATCTACGGTGATTTTCTCTCGTCGTTTTCGTTTACTTACCCCCGCAACATTAATATAATTTCCACTTCTCGCGTTGTACTTATTTTGGTCAGGTTCTGAAAGCATACAAAGGGAACCTGTTCCCTCTTTGTTTAACTAGCAATTTACGTTGTTTTAATGTTGCTGGGGTGAATGTAGTTCTTCGTACAAGCTTGCTTTCTCTACAAGTTACCAATCCCAACAAACACTCCGGCCACAAAGTTTGTTATAATTGTAAAAGCATTTATTAGTTCAATTTTTTAGACCGTACGGATTAGTATTAATACATGTAATTTTTTATAGTTTTGTAATCACAAAAGTATCAATCAAAAATGATTAGATCCTTCGTTTCTGTTTCCTCTGTTTACATTCATTTTCTCGGCTGCACCTTTATATTCTCGATTTTGATCATTTGATGACTTTGCTGGGCCACAAAGTCCAAGCGCTTCGGCTTTTTAATTTATAATTTATATAATTATAATCAGGTATTTTTTATAATTTAATTGTAAATCTTTTAATTAATTTTTAATTATTTTATCTTCATCGGTAAAATAATTTAAAATACAGTAATTAATTCCATCACCTAGAAAATATACCATTATATTTTTACAATTAAGATAAATTAATATTGTTTTTTTCTTTTCATTAAGATCTCTAATATTGTTAAAGGGGTAGTATTATAAAAGCGAAGGAAAAAGTAAGGAATATAGAAATAAGTACGGTGGCAAAATGAATAAATGAATTGTATTTACACTCGAATCGTGAACGAATTAGATCAAAACTTTACTGATTCGGATCCGATTCATTTATTAAATGAATAATCGGTTCGATTCATTTACTTCTTTTAGTAGAATTAATAAATGAATCAAATCGAATTTGGATTCATTTGCTATTCATTTATCTTATAACGAATCCATAACGAATCGAATTGAATATTAATTCTTTTTTTAAAAATAGAATTAATAAACAAAAATTAAGCAAAATACAGTATAAAATCACCGTAAATTTAATATCCTACAAAATACAAACTTATTATCATTTATAATTACTATATTAGCCCTTCAAACTTTAAAAAAAATGTACATATTAAAGGATAAATAAATAATTTAATTAAAAAAATAATAAGAAAAATTTTAAACAAATGAATCGTATTCAATTCTTTTTATAATCCATTTATTAAACGAATCATAAACGAATAAACAATTCAATGTCCTCAAACTTGAATTCGATTCATTTAATTATTAATCAAATTGAATTCATCCCATTTATTTGAATCAAATTTTTCAAAATCCAAACCCACTTAATTTGCATTGAATTGGATCGAATAAACAAATTCAGACCCAAATTGCCACCCCCTAGATATAACCACAATTAATTTAAAATATAAGAACCAAACAGACACTTAACCCACTCTCTTGTATTCGAGGATCTTCATAAGTTCATCGAGACAACCGTCTGGAAGATGCATAGCCATCAAAGAAGAAAGTGATAACTGAAATGGCTGATACTTCAATTGCATTCACAAGTGAATTTGAAATTCCATCTCCTGTGCTAAGTTGGTCATTAATGAGGGTATGGATATATAAAGATGGCTAGTAAAGTTGCCATGGGTGTTATCTCCTCTAAATCTAAGAAAAACATCGTAATTATAGTAGTTATGGGGATTAGAGGAAGAAGAAGAAGGCATAACATAAACAGTTCAATAGATGAGGAGAGATATTGATGAAATGAAAAACAATTACCAAGCCAAAATGAGGATGAGTCTGCCATTAATTTCCTGATAATTAACTTTCCATTTTCCAAGCATTGTGGAATTCATGGAAGATTATGACTCTACCTGTCCAAATTGACTGTATTTTTCTAGAGGTAATTAAATTATGATTGTATATTTTTAGAAAGATAAATGTGTGTAGTTTTTGAAGTATTTTACGAAATTAAATTTGAACTTCTCTTCTTGAGGATATTCAAGATTTAGCTAGCAAATGTCATAGCTATCAAGAATTCTGCACAAGGCCGAAAATTCTCAATTTACTGGTATCAATGCATCAAGATTCAGCTAGCAAAGGTCATAGCTATCAAGAATTCTGCACAAGGCCGAAAATTCTCAATTTATTGGCATAAATGCATCAAGATTTAGTTAACAAGCTTCATATCACTAGAAGTTCTGTGACTTAGGAGCTTAATGAATTTTACAATGTTCAATTTGAAATTTATTACGTTAAGATATGAGTAAATGAGTGTTAACTACTCAAATCTTATTGAAATGCCCCACCCAATTTATTGACTTATATATTTTTTTTCAATTGAAACTAAAGACACAACGTTATGAGTTAAGACTATTGGCACCCTTCTGTTAATTTCATAAAACTCTGACTATATGATAATTAACATATATTGACCAAAATACAAGTAAAATTCTTTCTTTTCATTTTTCAATCCATTTATTTGCCCAAGCATGATTTCTCTCTCTCTTCAATCTATACAATTGGTTGGCACAGATTTAAAACATTAATTTTTTTTCAATTTCTTTATTTTTTAACATTGAATTTTTTAGGAAATTTGTGTCTTTTAATTTTGTAGAGAGAGAAAGTTTGAAGGAAAAGAAAGGAGATAGCAAAACTGTAAAAACGATTTCAAGAGGGAGAAAAATTTTAAAAATTAAAAGATTTACTAAAGAAAATAGTGTTTATTTAAAGAAAATGGTATTTTTGAAATTAAGTGGAGCGTAATTAAAAAGGATTTTAAGAGGATTTTGGAGGGTTTGATGATATTTAGATTGGCACACCACCTTTTTGTAATTAGCAAATGTGAAACTCAAACCAAGCTTTTTGACAAAGAAAAGCTTAATGATAAAAGCTTGACAAAATTGGCCAAAATGTGTTGAAATTTGGCACCAAAGCTTGGAAATCTCAACAAACATGTAGCGGCATGCAAGCTTTCTACAACTAGCATGCAAGCTAGCACAAATGGGGCAAATTGCCATGTTGAATTTTGGCCATTATTTAGGCTATAAATAGAGAGGTGATGAGAGCTTGATTTGCATCCCAAAAATTTGTTAAGCTTATAAGTTTCTAAGCTTTTGAGAGAAGTGAGAAGAAGTGTGTCTGGGGAATTTATCTTTCAAACAGAGTGTGAGAGTACTGAGTATATTTGGGTTCTCTGAAAAATGAGATTCGTTACTCAAATATTTGTACTCTATTAATTGTTAAATAAAAAATTATTCTTTCTTACCTTCGTGGATGTAGGTCTAATTACCGAACCACGTTAAAATAATTGTGTCCTTTATTTTTCTGTAATTATTTGGTGCACTTGATTCTTCATTCTGCATACAACATATAGTATCAGACCTGACAGTTCGTAGTTTGAAAGGATACAATACTGTTCCCATATACGACACTATTTCCACATACGGGTATTGTTCACGAATATAATGGAGATGGCTATTTGTACGTGGGAGACAACCTATTATAAGTAGTGTGTATTTTTGTATGTTTAGGAAAGTTCTGTCAATAAGACGATAAGAGTTTAAGGTATTCTGGTTTTTAATTGGGACCGAGTTCCCATTCAGTCTCCAGGGGAACTTTCCTAGTGCATTTATTCCCGCGAAATTAACATCATAGAGGTTGTTTTTTCAAGTGGAAATAGTTTCGTGGAGAAAATAATATAAGGTGAAACTTCCAGAATTAAGGAGAGATCTACTAAGGACTATTTCGGGAGACATTTTAGGTGGGAGGCAAGATTTGTCAAATCGCTATTCATCACATGTTATAGGAGGTTAAGAGAGTGATGTTGAAAAATTTGATGGGAAAATCAACTTCAGCATGTGGAGGTGAAAAGTTATGGATGCCCTTATTCAAATCGGCCTTGACATTGTTCTGAAAAATAAAAGACACTTGTATGATAAAGAAATTTAGGATCATGTGAATGAAAGAGCATGTGGTCTGATCAAATCTTGTTTGACCAATGAGGTGAAATACTTGGTGAAAAATGAAGAGTGTATGATGAATTTGTGGCGTACATTGAAGGAGAAGTAACTGTTGAAAAGTCCTGAAAATCGCCTTCATGCAATGAGCTTAGTATATGACTTTCGAATGTAGCCTGGAGTGTCAATGCACGATCATGTCTCAAGATTTGAAAAATTACTTGCTGATTTGAAGAATCTTGATGAAGATATTAAGGATGAGGTCAAGGCCATGATTCAGTTACACTCATTGCCAGAGGAATATAGCCATTTTTGTGACTACCTTGATATATGAAAAAAGCGTGATCATCTTCAAAGATGTCTGCACAATATTGACTAATTTAGAAATTCGGAATAATATACATTTCGAAAGAGGCATCGTCTGAAGCTTTGTTTGCCAAAGAAAGAATGATGGAGAAAATGAAGAAGGCGTGATGGAAAGAATTCTCGATCCAAATCGAGAAGCATAAATATAGCTCAAGATAAGTGTGCATTTTGCCATGAAAAGGACCATTGGAGGAAAGATTGTCTGTAGGCTCAGCACATGGCACGTGAGGATGGAGACTTAGACTACTCACTGTCTATTACGTCTACAGCATATGTTGCAAGTTCAAGTGAATAGATACTTGATACTGGAGCAATCTACCATTTGTGTCATATTAGGGAATGGTTTACGGATTTCAACGAATTGGAATCTGGTGCAGTTGTGATGAGGAATGATCAACCTTGTCGTACAATGGGGATACAAACAATTCAGCTCAAAATGTTTGAAGAAATGGTCAGAGAACTAAAAACGATTAGATATGTTCTAGTTTTGAAGAAAAAATTAATTCTGTGGGTGCTCTAGAAGCTAAAGGCTACAAGGTTACTATTGAAAATAGCACAATGAAGTTTACGTATGGGGCTATAATGATTCTGCAAGGAGTTCGACATCAAAATTTATACTATTTGAATGGAGGTACAACTAATGAAGCAAACGTTGTTGAGGCGCACAGTGACACTACCAAGCTATGTCATGTACGATTAGGACATACTGGAGAAAAGTTCTTTACTACTTTGATGAAGCACGGACTCTTAAAAGGTACTAAAAACCTGTAAATTAAATTTTTGTGAGCATTGTGTAGTAGGTAAGAAAACAAGGGTCAAATTTGGTACAACTAATTACGATACTCATGAGATTCTTGAATATGTTCATAGTGATGTATGGGGACCAACCAAGACTGCATCAATTGATGGAAGCCGTTATTTAGTTACATTTGTTGATAACTTTTTCTAGATGTGTGTGAGTGTACACCATGCGAGCAAAGAATGAGGTTCTAAAGATTTTCATGAAATGGAAGAAATTGGTGGAAACTCAAACTGGCAGAAAAATCAAGGTATTACGATAATGGGGGTGAATATACTTCTGATCCATTCTTGCAAGTATGCCGGAACGAGGGTATTAAAAGACATTTCACGATGAGATATACTCTGCAATAGAATGGTATAGCTGAGCGTAATGAATCGTACTTTATTAGAGAATGTACGATATATGTTATTTAATACTGGTTTAGATACAAATTTTTTAAACTAAGGCTATGAGTTATGCAAATAACTTAATAAAACCGATTGCCTTCTACTGCAATTGGAGCTAAAACTCCTATGGAAATGTGGTCTAAAAAAGCATGCACAATACTATGATTCCTTTCGTATATTTCGGTGGCCAACGTATTATCATGTTAAAGATGGTAAATTAGATTCTCGTGCGAGAAAAGCTATCTTTATGGGATTCAAATGTGGAGTAAAAGGCTTTAAGCTTTGGGATCTCAAAGATAAAAAGTTTGTGTAGTAGAGATGTTACGTTTGATGAGGCTTTAACAATGAAAGTTTCAAGTTCTCAGCAAGTGGAGAACAAGACCAGAGAGATATTACAATAAATGGAGTTTGATGCAACTCCATATGTACCAATTAGTTCTACATCAGAGAATGGTTCAACTGTAGAGAAGACACCCAGAGTCGAAGAAGAGGTTTGTTTATTCTGATGTCCCACAAAATGAAGAAACAACTGATGATGTAGATAATGATGATTCTATAGCAATAAGGAGGCCAAGAAGAGAGATAAAGAAACCCGGATGGCTTACTAAAGACGTGGTGGTAGCCTATGCACTTCCAATTATTGATGGTGACATCTCCAACACTTTTAGTGAAACATTTTGCAGTAGTGAAGGTGATCCGTGGAAGTTAGCCATGTACGAAGAGATGAAATCTCTCTATCAAAACCAAATTTAGGAACTGTAAAGTTACCAAAGGGGAAAATGATTATTGGTAATAAATGGGTCTACACCGAAAAGCAAGGATCTCGAAATCAAATAACTCCTCGATATAAGGCAAGGATCGTAGCAAAAGGTTGTGCTCAAAAGAAAGGTATTGATTATAATGAAGTATTCTCTTTAGTTGTAAAAACATACTTCTATTCGTATCCTACTTGCCTTGGTAGCTGAATATGAGTTAGAGTTAGCTCAATTGAATGTTAAGACAACGTTCTTACATGGAAATTTGGAGGAGGAAATCTGTATGACTCAGCCTTGTAGGTTGATTAAATCTTTGTACGGACTAAAGTAATTGTCAAGACAATGGTACAAAAAGATTTGATCAATTTATACAAGGGTAGAAATTCACCAAAAATGAACACGAGCACTGTGTTTACTTTAGAAGCAGCTATGTTTACTGTGTTTTACTTTTAAAAAGTGAACACAATCACTGTGTTTACTTTAGAAGACTATTAGATGGAGCTTTCATTTATTTGTTACTCTATGTCGACGATATGCTTATAGCTTCGAAGAACAGAGGTGAGATTGAAATATTAAAGAAGCAGCTTGCTTTTGAGTTTGAGATAAAAGATTTGGGTGATGCACAGAGAATACTTGGAATGGAGATTCGTAGAGACAAGAAGAATGAGAGTGGATAGTTGACTCAAAAGTCTTATTTAAAGACAGTTCTAGAAAGATTCAGTATGAATGACAAAACTAAACTTGTATGTACACCTCTGACTTCTCATTTCAAATTAAGCTCTTTTTCATGTCCTATATCTCAAGACTATATCTCAAGAGGAGCGTAATTACATGGCTCATGTTTCATATGCTAGTGCTATAGGTAGTCTTATGTATGTTATGGTATGCATAAGGCTCGAGAGAATCTCAAGCAGTGAGCATGGCTAGTAGATACATGCACAATCCAAGTAAAAATACACTAGCTTACAGTAAAGTAGATTTTCTGACATATATATGGAACAGTTGATATTGGGTTATTATTCAAGAAGGATTGTAGTCAACAATGTGTGGGGTATTGTGATTTTGATTTCGCCGAAGACCTAGTTAAGCGAAGATCAACAACGGGCTATATATTCACGTTGGGTGGAGGTCCGATTAGTTGGAGGTTGATTCTACAATAGACAATTGCTTTATCCACTACAGAAGCAGAGTATATGGTAGTAATTGAGACTGTAAAGGAAGTTATTGTGGTTGAAAGGCTTGTTGAGTGATTTGGGAGTGATCCAAGAAAAGAATGAGGTCTTTTATAATAACCAAAGTGCGATATTCCCCGCGAAGAATTCAACATATCACGCTCGGACAAAACACATAGATGTGAAATATCATTATGTGAGAAAAGGTTATCGAGGGCAGTGATGTGTTATTGAGAATGCCCTAAACTTAAAAAATATATTATTAATATACAAACATACAAAAAAAAAGTCTCTAATTAATTAAAATTTGTAATTCTAATATCTTTGTATGTATCCTCATCTTAACACATGAGGATATATACATAAACACCAAAATGTTACACATTTATACTATTGAAGTTATATATTTGTATAGAATTTTATGAATGAAACACTAAGTTTATATTCATCCTTCTTTGAAAAAAGAAAGAGAAAGAAAGAAAGAGAAACGAGAGAATATTCATGTTTAATATTTAAGTTTTGATGAAAAAAACCTATAAATTAATTGAAAATAAAAAATACAATCGTGTTATTAATCAAGTAAATGAGTAAAAATTTTTCATCTTAGTTTAACGAAGAAAAAAAATCATGTCGACCAAGACACAGTCTATTTAATAATTATGTCAAATTTGTCAACCCAAAAGTATTTATTTATATTGTACTCATATCAATTAATTAATTCGTATCAAAATCTACCAACACTAGTTACAATTAATGTTCACTAGAAGGATCAGGCCACTGAATCCCGGTGCCTCTCTCTATTTTTTTCATTTTGTGCAAAATGCAAGTGAAAGAATGACAAAGAATATCTCACAACATAACGATTAAAGTTTGTGATTATTATTAATCCGAACTTACTTAAGTTATAAATCTGTCTGCGTTCCCCATCTTCAGGGCAAGCTGCTCTGTTTTGTGTCGTTTGCTATTTATTTTTAGTGGAATATCTCTTTATGGATTGGCTCTTGAGCAGGACTGATAAATAATAATAATAATCGCGATGACAAAAAATCATAACATTACGTATTCAGCTAATCTAATTAAGTTTACGCGTGTTTAGCTAATCTTATTTAAAGATTTAAATCTGGAATTGAACCATTTTTGGGTTAAGAAGGAATACATCGTACACCAAACATTATTTTTCAAAGACTACATACAAAAAGGAAATTTATAAAAAAACGAAGCCTAGTCTTTGCATATGTTTTAATATTTTTCCCTATGATCCAGTTGCTTAGTCCAATGCATATCTCTGTTGACCTGACTTGGGCTTACTGCATACTGACAATTATTCATTTTCTATGTTAGAAAATGCTCTGTTATTTGACAATATCAATAATAACTTGATTATAATTTCTCAGTAAAGCAGCTAACTAGCTAAAATTAGAATCAATTGACACTCATCATCTCTTGTAAAGTATGCTACAATTGGTAAACAATCGATTCAATTATAAAGAAATTTCATAGACCCCACAGTGATACCCGAGCTTGTACCAAGTATGCAGCGTATGGTAATCGGAAATATCCAAGAAATTACCATCTTCCAGGAAGCCTAAAATAAATAAAGGAGGCTCTTGCTTTTTCTAATTTTGTTTCCTTTGCTTATCCTTCAAGGATTGCATCAAATTTTGTAAATTTATTGCATTGAGAACTCCAAGAAATTTCAGGAAGCTCGACGGAAAACTGTAGAGAATCAAAGAAAAAAGCACCAAGAAAGTCCCGGTGAGAACCGCACACGTGTATCATGTAAAACTCTTATTAATCTTCGATTAACTTGGAAGCCAACAATGGTTTGGGTTTTTGAAAATAAAATAGAATTAATAAAATCCATAAAAGAGATTGAATTTCTAAACCAAGCAGAACCAATTTAATCATATTTCAAGTTCAATTCGGTTCAATTTTTACTTTGCATTATAAAGAATTAATACTTCAAATTTGTATAGGACAATAAACTTTAATATGATGGAAATATTGGCGTGACTCTTATGATCATGGTGATGTAATTACAAATGCCTTTGGACCTTTGGTTGCTTCCAATTGAATAAAATATAAATGATGCCGTGCTTTCACGGATCACCATAAAGTCATACATGTCATCATATTTTTAGCTCTAATTAATAAAGAATTATAAAATATTTGATATACCACGTCAACTAAATAATAAAATTAATAATATTTTAATATATATACATTTTTTTTAAATATCACCATGGGTTGATAGTTATAATAAATATAATTTCGGATGTCAAATATATATTAATTGGTTGTAATATCTATTCTATAATTTTTCATAGCTACTTACTAGCCACTTGCATGTGTGTGGGAGTGGTTGGCATCTGCTCGCCCACGCACACTAGTGGACGCTGAAGTAGCCTTTACCTTACACTCAAGATATGTTTGACAACTCTTTAGTTAATCTAAGTTATTTTATATGTAACTTGGCATGACCTGCAAAAATAGAACACTTCTTGTAATTTCGGCTGTCCACCAACAATTAAGCTAACTGGTAACTAATGGTGGGGGGTGTTTGTAATTATATCAATATATTCTATCTAAGTCTCAAGTACCCTAAACCTCAGGGAAGGTCCCTAAGTAGTGGAGCATTATGTGAAAACATGCTTAGTGTTACTAATTTTTAGGTTGTAATTTTAAATAAAATTTATTATATAAAGCTTGATATTATTCAATTAAAAGGTCATGAGTTTACTATTTTGACAACATAAAAATTATTTAGAGGTCTGAAATTTCTCAAATTAACCCCCTTTGTCATCTAATTTTTTCTAGTTCTTTTAATTTCTCCTTATAAACTTTAGTGTTCGCATCATTCAAAAGTCATGACACAACCTTTTTGTTTTTGGAATATGAATCGTGACCAGTAAAAATATTTTAACTAAAAAGTGTTTAATTAAAAACAAATTATGCGTACATTTAAATAGTAAGTCTCTGTCTTTTATTGTAATTTCCATTAAGATTAAATCGCAAACATCATGGAGGGGATTTATAAGAACTTTTGAGGGATGTCAAAAGCTAAACATAGAACAAAAAGGGGTACGTAGCCCATTTAAAATTCTTTTAGGGCTTTATAAAATTAAATTTAAGCCCAACGTTCATGCTCCAGGTGATATACACGCACTGTATACGTTCATTGCTCACAAATTATCATGTACCAAATTGTATAGTTTTTGATCAAGTTAGGATTTCGCTAGCCTTACGAACCGCTTTTAATTATAGAATAATGTTAAAAAATACAAAATTAATTTTGATCTTTTTTTAGAGGAAGTTAATTTTGATCATTGTTATTTTTTTATTTTCTATTAATTCATCAAATAAATAAAATTAAATCTTTATGTTTCCATCTTGATTTTCCTGGACAATAATGAGCTACAAAACTGGAATATTTCGTATTAGAGATGGTGAAATGGATGACTATTCAAATTGACAAACCAATAATGCTCCAGCAATTCAATTATTTCGAAAAATAATCCAGCCTTTTTCCATAAATAGGCTAAGCCGAACGTTTTACATGCGAGGGCATTACTTTTTTATGGAATGCAGCCCTAGCCCTTAATCAATTAATTCAATGTGCTAAACACACCGCCCGGCAATTGTTAAAATTTACACGCACTGTATTTTGGTCCGAACAACATCAGCGTGTGGTAAGTCATAACTCATGAATGTGCTTCCTTGGATTACCTAGGGCCAGGGACGGATGCAGCACATGACCAGTGGGGATTTTGACTAAAAAAATTTAAAAAATAAAAGAGAAAAATATTTTAATTTTCTAATTAGTCCTCATTAAATTTATTAAAATAGTCATTATAAAATATAAACCCCCAAAATTTAAACTTTGACTTTTAAAAAATATAAAAGCTTATATTTTAATTAAAAATAATGATAGCCCACCATCCCAAATTTTTTCTATTTTAAAAAAATATGATTAATTCTTCCAGTTTATATAATAATAGTAGAACAAATGTTTTCAGTAATAAAACTCATGAAGAATCATCTTTAGAATCGGATAGGATAAGTGATAGTTTGGTTGTTTTTATAAGAAACAATAAATCTAATAATATTGATAATGAGTCTATTACATAACATTTTTAAAATATAAAAATGTGTAGAGACTAATTATAAATGTATTAGCAAGTATTTTATATATTCAAAATTTTAGTTTTTTATATTTTACTATTATTTAATTTAACCTCAGGTAAATTATTTTTTTACATCCGTCACTGCCTAAGGTTAGGGCTAGGCATTTACCGGTTCGGTTTGGTTCGACTTAGTCTCCAAACCCCATCAAAAGGAAATGATTTGGTTTCATTAGAATCCGAATCAAATATGAACCGAATTAAAGAACCAAATCGAACTATCTTGGTTTAGTTCGGTTTTGTTCAAAGACAAAATGTAATACTTCTTCTTTGCAATCTTTCTTTCTTTATCACCTCAAAAATCTAATCTAAATGTATCATGAAAATAAAAAATTTAAAAGTAGTCTAAGATTTTGAAGATAAAAATAAGTGTGTCAGAAGTCAATGGATGAAACCCTTCTGTTTTGGGACACGAATCGTGACCCTAAAAAGATTTTGACTAAAAAGTATTCAATTAAAAACAAGTCATGTGTACATTTAATTAGTAAGTCTTTTGTTTTTTATTGTAATTTCAATTAAAGAGTAAAATCGTAAACATCATGGAGGGCTTTCATAAGAACTTCTCAGGGGTGTCAAAAGCATAACTTGGAGTAAAAATAGTGCATAGCCCATTTAAAATTCTTTTAGGCTTTATAAAATTGAGCCCAACTTTCATGTTATAAGTGGTATCTTCAGACTGTATTTGTTCATAGCTCACAAATTATAATTGTATTATTTTCTAGTTAGCGTTCGGCTGGCCTTATAGTTTTTTAGGTTCACTCGTTAAAAATGTAAATCAAGTCGTTCCAATTTATATAGAAGCATATTTCTCATATTGTACCAGCTTATATATTCAAACTTCTCTGTTCATATTACTCAAATAAAATCATATAATACATGATAAACTTACAAATGTAATTGATCTTGAATAATAAAGTTAATTAAAATTATGCTTAAAAAATCTCAATCATAAATGATAAAAAAGTTGACAGGTTATATAATAATACTCGTAACTGAGTGTTCAGATAAATTCTTTGTATAATGAGGTTTTGTTAATGAAATTCTTTATTTATTTTAGTGAAAAGAATGTGATATATTTGAATAATTTAATTTAATAAAAAGAAAAAGAACAAGTATGACTACAGAGGAAATAAATCAAGAAATTATGATCAGTATTGTTAATTAACTGTTACTATATAGCTTTGCAACTTTTCTAATAATAGTGATAATGTTATAATGTGTTAATTAGAGCGGGTACTAACATATTTTTTATAATAATATACAGCAATACTAACATTTAGTCCCCTAGTGATTTCGATTTTAATTTCTTTATAAAATAAGCCTCTTACTCAAATTGGAAAAAAAAAAAGTTGAATCAAATTGGAAAAAAAAAAAGTTGAATTGAGGACATACTTGAAAATATAAAAAAAACTCTATTATTATATAAAAATTATAAAAACTTAAAGAGTGTAAATGAAATATTTATAATATGTTAGTGATTGTTATGTTCATAATTATCATAATATCCCTTGTTTCCCTCGAGCCATCAAGTTTCAAGACAAGAATTTCCAAAATTGGAACATATATAGCAACTCATAGGACTCGACGTGGCCGGAAATTTACTAACGCAAAGGTGATATAACATGGTGTGATATTAATTATTATTATTATTAATTTTTTTATTTTTATTTTTTTTACAATCCACTTAATGGATGAGAAATAAGATGCCACATTATAAATATCCTAATTGAGTATTCAAAATGAGCAAACATAGTGTCACTCCCATGATTGGAGGCAGTAAGAGTTATTCAATTCTAATTTATAAATAACTAATACAAACCGAACACAATGAAATAAGGAAAATTTACATGTAATTTGTATTGTGCAAATTGAATTCAGTTGCAATTCCGTTCATTTACATTAATCAAAATTAAATAAAAAACTGGATGACTTTAATATTTGATCAGATTTTAGAGAAAATATAAAAAAATTAATTTTTACATTAAAATAGATAATATTAATGATTCTATTAAGTTTAATATTTACACTAATTATTATACTAAAATTTTAAGATTATGCAATCTGATGTTCGTTCAATATTGTGTTTTGACGTGTGGGTGCAGCGTCCTTGCTTTGCTAATGTTAAACTGTCAAAATATTTTCACCTTATGAAATATCCAGAACTCTCTTGCAGGCCATAAAAATAATATCAAGTAATATTAATGTGGCATGATTTTATCCATATTGGTACGGGCACCTAGGGCATGTGCAATCCTTCCTGCCAGCCGTCTTCATTGTCGCTAATTGCACCACCATCAGCATCAGCTGATATTAAATTCAAAGAACCCATTAATTTGATACCCAAAATACGAAAAATAATTCTTCATTGCCATAAGTAATTTTTTTGTGAGGACTTGCTATATCTTATTTTTTGACACAAAACAACTTTTTTTTTTTTGGCTAAAGATGTCTTTAGCGATGAATGATTTCATCACTAGAAAGTGACCAATTGTAATGAAAAAAACTTTCTAACATGTTTGACAGTATCTGTGTTAGCAATTTGTTGCATAAATGTGTGCTGCAAGTGCCTAATGAAACCAATCTATTAAAAACACCCACAAAAGATTATCGAAATAACATGTTTGACAGTATTTATGTTAGCAATTAGTTAAAAAAAAATATTGATAAAGCGTGGATCTACTGTACCGTGCTTATGTCAATCATAGTATTTGGCGGTGCATAAAGGAATTATGGACTTTCTAGAATTTATAGTCTCCACATAGAGTTATTGTAACTGTAACTCTAGCACCAATTCCGATGCATTTTTGTGCATTGGAGGTTCGAGCTCAATCATATTATGTTCGTAGAGATTGGCACCCTGCATGTTTGTCTACAGGCAGTGCTTCACTGAGAAATTCCTAAACGGAATTTGTTGTTTATGCTGAGTCAAGATTTTAGGTGGCAACATGTATCTGAGTTGCTTCACGGTATCATTACTATTTATATCTTTTAGAAGTTAGACTAACTCGATTCCCATTTTATTTTTCATTGTGCAGCTTTGAACGTATAACTACATAGGCAGAGATTAATTGCTTGCGAGATGGCTGGGCTTATGGGATTTAATACCCTTGCTCCAAAGGCCAAGAATCTGGCTGTTGCTGGGAGCTTGACAGCATTTGTCTTTAGAGTTTATTACTACACTATGAGAGCCGTTGGAGGCATGAATGAACTGCAGGCAGCTATAGATAAGTTTAAAGGGCAGAAAACAAGCAAGATTCTTGAAGTAAGCATGCTGGGGAATGCTTTTTCTTATGTTTATGAGTGTGAGAATATAATAAAAGAACATGGTGAAGGCTTAAGTTTCTCGAAGATAGATATTGTTTTGTTCTTCAAACTAATTTGGCTTGATTGTTAGTTAACTTGGTATACATTTACTGTGCATTTCATTAGTGTGAGAACCGAAAAAATAACTACATAATTTCCTCCCAAATTTGAGGGTTAATTTGTGTTTTCTAGTGTTGCCTCGTTAATTATGTAAATTAAGTCGCGCTAATTTATATCGCACTTCAAGAAAACAGGCAATAAATAACGGAAAATAACTATCATAAAATGAGATGCATGATAGACAATTCATCTGTCATATATGTCACTGTCATTGATTTATGACAAAATATTTTTCCATCATGAATTTATGATGGTATTTCACGATCATATATCCGTCACACAATATTTTAATGTAAAAATAATAATTCAATTAAAATTTGAATTTATTTAAATTTCACACCTTTTTTTTTAAAATTTTTGGTGGGAAGTTCAATTATCATTTGTTAATATATATCTGTAATTTTGGCAGAAATTTTTTTATGACAGACTTTATGATGGCTATTTCCTCTCATAGAGTTATATTTTTTTTAAATCAATTATATTACAATTTATTAATTAATTCCTGTTTACAGATTTAATTAATTGATAAAACGAATATGGGAACAAAAACTAAAAATAAATAATATTAATTAAAATCCATTCAATCTAACAAATTCAAAAGAGATATAAATAGTATCCAATGTAATCACCATGAATACATAATAAAACATCTTAAATTAAAAAAAATCCCAAATATAAAACAACACAGTTAAGTTATAACCCCAGAAACCAAGCCAAGTTACCCAACAAAACTTCCAAAAATTAATGGAAATATTCCAACAACAAGACTTTAAGCTTGACTTCCAGCCCTCTGCCAGTAGGAATACTCCAACAGCCACACTCCAACACTCCAATGCCGACACTCAGCAACACTCCAACCCATACCCAGCAACCCATCATCTTCCAATAGCACTCTAATTCCAGCCACATACCCAGCAACATTCCAAACCAAACCAGTAAATAAATCTATACAGAATCAATCAAAATAACTAATGTTATCAAATGCATAACATCTACACTACAATCCTTAACAACCATTATAAAATAAAAAAAAATTAAAACAGAGCTATCATTAAAACCATAAATCTGGATTAAAGAATAAATCTCAATCACATTGAGGAAATTATCAATGATATTTTGATGAAATTAAAAGATAAATCATTCTCTAGTGATTTTAAAGGCTTAGTCGGACTAAATTCATGAATTGAGAAAATTAATTGTTGCTCTGCATCGGATTGCCAAATTTTCGAATTGTTGGAATTTAGGGAATGGGTGGTAGAGGGAAAAACCCTTGCTGGTGCTATTATCAATTTAATTTATTGGGAATTCGAAGACAAGTGCTTAATGAAAAATGTTAGGAAAGAATTAGAGAAAGGAGATGCATTGGTTTATCTACGAGAACAAGTTCTTTCTAAAATATTAGAAGAAAATATCAAAATAAGAACTTCGGATCTTCCTGAATATATGAGGGAAAGGCTCCAACAGATGGAATTATTTGTAGTTCTCAATGATGTTAATAAAGTTAGACAATTAGAATCTTTAATTGGTGGGCTTAATCGATTTGGTCCCGGAAGTAGAATTATCATAACCACTAGAGATAAATGGTTTTTTTTTTTATAATTTAGTAGTACTTAACACTGACGTATATGAGGTCCATTGATTGAAATATCATCAAGCAATTGTGCTCCTCTCAACTTTGCCTTTAAACATGAGAACTGCCCTGGTGATCTATTGGTGCTCTTGGAGCGTGTAGTTGAATATGCCAATGGCAATTCTTCAGAGCCTAGAATGTTAGGTTCTTTCCTTCACCAGAAGAGCAAATTTGATTGAGAAATTACATTGGAGAACTTAAAATTGCTTTCTAACCTCGATATCTATGATGTGTTGAAAATAAGTTATAATGACCTAAAGTCAGAAGAAAAGAATATGTTTCTAGATATTGCTTGCTTCTTTGTAGTAGATGATGAAGATTCTGTTGGGAAAAAATCAGGTTTTTAAATTTTTATAAAACCTATTAAGAACCGCTCTCATATAATATATAAGAACACGTAATCTAGAAATCGTACCTTAAAAATCTGAGTTGACTTTTTCCGCTGAAGTGATTTGGGCTCCTGGATCACGATCTGCCACCACCACTCCTGTTAGATCACGATCCACCACCACCACACCTGTTAAATCACGATCCGTCGCCACCACGCTTATTGGATCACGAACTGTCACCAATGATCTTCCAGGTTATGACTCAGGTTCGATCTGCACTTGACGTGTGGGCGCCTTTATCACTACCAAAGCAACTAGCACGAGAAAATTTTTCTCTCAACAATAGAGAGAAAAATCTTATTCTCAGATTGTGTAAAGTGGCTTCTCTATTTTCTGTTGAGAAAATAAGCCTTTTATATCTCCCTTTTAGTGAAACCCTAGGCTCCAAATTAAACTCACGTTATTTACTTTTCCAATAGGGGACCCACCTTGTAAAATAACATAAGGCCCCTTATACAAAAGCTAATTAAATGGAGCCTCTCACTAAATGATATATTTAGGCTTTTGACCCATATTGCGAGTTATCTTGCTTATTAGTCCAATAGTGGTGCAGTCAATTAAATGAGCTAACCCGGGGATCATTTGGGAACATACAATAGTGGCTACAATAATTAGGCATGTAATAAAACTAGCCTAATTATTTAATTCCAAATCTACTCCACTAAAAGATTGGAACTGACTTCCATAATTGTATGCTCGAATAATAATTCGTCCCAAGCCACATTGATTGCTTTACTGCACAATCCTTTGTACCACATCGTTAATTAAATTGATATCTCAACTGTCCAATCAATTTAATAACATCTTATTCCTTGATCCTTACTGGTTTTCTCTAATGATCATTTTCAACGTACTAAATATGTTGACACACTCTGGCCAGAGAATTCTATGATCAAGTACCGAAAACCTATCAAGAGATGTGTTGTACAAATTCTATATTGTTAATCTATAACTCCAATACTCATAATTGCTCCCACCAAGATACCGGGTAATCTTGACCATAAAGATGTGTCGTGCCCATTGATAACTCAAATGGAATAACAATCACAATCATGAAATCATAATTAACTCAATATTAAGATTACAGTAAAATCAACGCCTATGAGATTTAATAAGTCTGACAGTTATTATAAAGTTAATTAAATCTCATATGTGATCCAGTTCAATATAGTCGTACTACATCAATAAATTCATACATGATTAAGACAAATCATTCAATGAATTTATTACAGTTTATACCTAAATAAAGTGCCCAACTTTATTTATCAACTGCGAACTAAATTTGTTTAATCATAAGATAACTTGTATTTATGTCTTCTGTGAATCCACATGGTGATCACATAAATACATATAATATGATTAAATGGACTTTAACACAAATATAAATGCAATTAAGATATTTGAATAAAATACCTCATTAATTTTATTAATCAGAAAAAATATTTATTACAGTTAAATAAACACATATGCTTTTAAAGAGCATAATTTCCCAACAGATTCTGCACTAAGAATACTAAATGGCTTTATTAGAGTATTAAATGTGCTTGTTAATAAGTCACTCATATCGTTATCATATTCCAATATGTGGCAAATGCATGACTAATTGCAAGAAACGGGTCAAGACATTGTTCGCCAACAATCTTTCATAGAGCCACGTAAACGTAGCAGATTTGGTATTATGAAAATGTCTCTCATGTGGTGAAGAAAAATAAGGCAAGAATTTATCTGTTTAATTTTTTTTTACTGGATGGAGCTATAAACAGCTATAATTTTCCTACCGAAACCACGTGCCTCCTATTAGTCTCTATTTTATGATAGCACCATTGCAATCAATGAATGGGTAATAACCGTGTTTTATTAAATTTTCTTAAATTTATCTTCTCTTTTGGATTTAGAGGGGTAAAAATTGTAGAAGATGATCAGAAGAAGAGATGATGATGTATAGTGTATGTCAAGAGAACAAGTTTACAATATAATTTACAATTTTGTAATATTGTAGCGTGTTAGAATATAATATAGTTTTCGAAATTAGAAAAGTTTTGGGTATAAATTGACTGTAATGAAGACCTAAAAGGGTGTAAACAGCCCAGCAATTTTTGTTGATGTTGGAACGATTGCAGATTGTCTTGAATTAAGAAGATTCTTTATAAATTTATTTGTGAATCTTATGCTAATTCATTCTTTGCTTCTGTATTTATAAGGGGACCGATGCAATTGAAGATATATTCCTCAATTTGTCCAAAATAAGAGGCATACATCTCTCAAGCCTTTGCAAATATGTCAAAAATTGGACTGCTGAAATTATATATGCTTAAGTATGATGATGCTCCAATTATGAGCTCTAAAGTACACCTTAATCAAGGTCTGGAATATCTTCCCCAAGAACTAGGATATCTCTATTGGCATGAATATCCTTTGAAAATATTACTATATGATTTTGAACCGGAGAATCTTATGGAGCTTAACTCGTCTTAGGGTAAAGTTGAGCAAATCTGGAAAGGAGAAAAGACATAATGTAATACTATTACCAAATTATTTATTTTCTTTCTTTTATTCACACACACACACACACAGAGACATATATACATGTGTGTACGTGTGTGCGCATGTGCGCATGTATGTATGTATATACAAGCATTCTCAAGTGCGGGCATAGTTTTTTTTAATATGGATATCTTATTAAGCAGTGCAGTTTATTAAAGTTAATTTTCAATACACTATAAAGTTGTGCGCTTTAATAGGCTAAAAAATTGACTCTATTAAATCCCATGACTTAAAGTGTGTTCATTAAAAAAAAAATTAAGGACACCCTTATTAGAGAAGTACTATATATATATTGGCACCCTCATTTTTTAAACTATGGTATAACGTTGTAAAACTTTAAATCCACATTTTAAAAATGTGAGCCCCCACACTAGAGAATGACTTTATATATATAATTAACTGTGATATTTATTGGTACTAATTTAATATAGTAATTATCTATCATTTGTAACAGGAAGCTCGCAAGTTAAAATCCATTGATCTCCACCACTGCCACAATCTCACTAGGATCCTAGAACTATCAGAAATCCCAAATGTTGAGAGAACTAATCTTTCAAATCGCCAAAGGTTGTCTTATTTTCCCTTGTGTGTTCAGAATTTCAACAATATATTATCATCTATGGTACGGTTAGATTTGAGTAACTGTGCCATAATCGAAATTCAAAAAGATATTGGATGTCTATCCTCACTAAAAGAGTTAAATCTACGTGGAAATAATTTTCAGAGTTTACCTGCAAGTATTGGGTCGGTATCTTCATTAAAAAGAATGAATTTAGTTGAAAATAAATTGGAAAGTTTACCTGCGAGTATTGGTTGTTTGTCCTCATTGGGAGGTAATATCGAACTCGAAATAACCTGGTGAGTTTACCTACAAGTATTAAACAACTTGCACGGCTGAAAACTCTTGACTTGAGAAATTACAATACGCTTCAGGCGTTACCAGAGATTCCAGTTCATCTGAGTAATATTGAAGCAAGGAACTGCAAGCAGCTCCAATCTTTGCCAGAGCTTCCATCGTGCCCAGAAGAAATAGATACATCCATACCGGAATCACTATCCAAACAATTCCAACTAAGTGCATTAAGGAAGTTAACGTGCTGCTTGTTTACGAGTTGCCTGAAACTTAATGAAAAAGCAGACAATAACATTTTGGCAGATTCACAACAATGAATTGAGCATATGATAGTTGCATTACTGATACAATTTCAACAAAAAATTCAGCATAATGTATATAATTCCCAATTCTTTCTCTCTCTTAATTATTTGCTGACGAGTTCATTGAGTCTGATCATGGCTTACTCGGATTTTCTCCCTGTTGGAATGTTGGGCTACCTGATCCTGATGTTGAACACCATACAACTGTATCATTTGAGTTCTCCCTTTACCATCCATACTTAGCAAGCCCAATAATTTGAAATGTTCTGGTGCGTGTCCAGCATTTTTAAATCCCAGCGAGACAATGAAGGACAACATTTGTCCATAAGGTTCTTAAAAACGCAACTTTTGTGCAGTGAAATTAAAACGGATGACGGAAGCTCTAGAAGCCTCGGATCAGCTTCATTCAAAAACGAAAATCAAGAGGAACGATTGAAGTTTAATTACCTCACTTGTAGTTTCAAAAACGACTTCTTGAAGTAGGAGAAAATGCTGAAACAGCAAGCTACGAACACTGTCCCGAAAATAGACCTTTGCACGAACAGCTTCTGTTTTGCCACAATTTGAGATCCTTAAAGCACCCCAATTGTGATTCCTCTAATCCGTCCACATTTAGAAATGTTCTAGGAGTTCATAGGATTTGGAATCACACAATTTCGTTTAGAAATGAGAGAGAGATAATGAAGAAACATGAATGTTAGTTCATGATGATTCATTCTACCAAATAAAGCCACCATTATCTTTTCAATAATGGCACCAATTATTATCATATGCTAGACCCAACCACTAAGCTATTATTTATTGAATGTGATCTTATCACTTTAATAGTTTATTTAATCAAATTATTTTGAATAAATAAATAGCTAAATTAATTAATTAATCCCATTTGGATCAAATCACATGGTTAATTGTGGGCTTCTTTTGTGACATGTTCTAATGCTTTCTCCTAATCCATATTAGGTCCAATAAAAGTCCAAAATTCTAAACACAAAATTGGTCTAGAAGTCCATAATCATTTATGAACTGGAACATGTCTAAAATGGTCATTTTAAGTGCTCGATATTGTATATAATGTTTAATTGAGTATTTATGAAATTTATTTTGTTCCTTAAGCTATTTATGGAACATTTAAATTTCTATCTTAAATCATATTTAAGATATATATATATATATATATTAATTCTTAATGAATTATAATATAAATACCGATTTTCCTAAAATTAGAAAATTTAACTTCTCATTTTCTAGTAACTCCTTTTTCATTTGTATTAGGTGTGTGACCTTTTAATTCATTGTTATAAGGTAGTAGAACTATTTTAATAATGACTCTTTATTCATTAAACGATGCTAAACTCTTTAGTCATCAATTAGAACTTTTCTAATGACCTTAAGATACATGGGTAATACGTTTTACCAATAATGATCTTAAGGTTTCTAAAAGTCATGAGTGACACTTAGCAGTATGTCACAACCACTCAAATAACAAGAATTGCTGGATCTATAGAACATATTCCATTGTATCTCTATGTCTTGGTCTCTTCATCATCCATGTCTAGAGAAAAGCACGGCTAATGGTTTAGTGTGTTAAGCATTTATACTTTATCTCAAAATAAATCTAAATGAACTTGGCATGAAAATATAATTTGAACTCCTTCAAACATATTTTACCTTGGCCAAGGATTTATCATGCCAATTCATATTATCTCACATGGACATCCTTTTTGTATATTACAAAGTGATGAATTCCATATTGGCCATACACTTGTCTCCATATATAGCCAACCATGACAACAACTGCTAGATATCTTCCTTGATTAGGAATCAATCATGATGCTTTCGCATATTAGAGATGTCTATGTACAAGACATTTGTGATGCCTCAGGTCTAAAGACCATTACTAAATATAATGTCTATCACAATGTATAATAAGCCATTAACACTCAAAATCATATGGCTTATTATATTTGGTCAAGTTCAGTAAACTCGTTCTCTCAACAAGTACCTATGTGTTTGACTTAACATCTCATGTCAATGATATGACACTCACCATTCATTTTAGTATCACATACCATAAATAAATCATAACACATACTAGTGTTTATAGAAATTTATGACGTCCAATCATAAATCCACCACTAGGAACTATTTTAGAAGTATAGTGTTGTGTGTTAGAAAGTGCATATTTATAAAGGAGAAAATCGTTATTTTACATATCAAGTATTGCTAACAACCGTTACTTTTATGTGTTTAAGTTTCTTGTACTTTAATTATGTGTGTTTTATTTTAATTAAGTATTTTATGTATTTTATGTATTTTAGGGGGCATCATAGTCATTTCACAATAAACAAGAGATCAAATGGCAAAACGAACATCATTTTTGAACTCAGAACGGTCGAAAACCTTAGGAGGAGTATAAAATGAAAAATGACATTGTTCACATGTACGGTACAATTCACATGTACGGGTACTGTTGTCGTTACTGTGCAAATAGTGGCTGTTGACTGTACTGTGCAAATAGTGGCTGTTGACGTGGCGAAATCCTGAGCGTCCAAACTGTTTTTAATCCGATGGCCATAATTTACTCGATGTAACTATAAAAAGGGGGCCTCCCCCCCTAATTTGGACGTCTGAATCCATTTTTGGGGTTCATTTTCTATAATTCTCTCTCTATCTTGTATTTTCTTCGTATTTTAATAAATTTCCATTTTGCCCCCTAGTTCAACTATGAGTGGCTAATTTTCTTTCAAGCTTGGGTTGAAGGTGAAGTCTCTGTTAGCTTATTTAGCTATAGATATTGATTTTGATGATAACAAACCACATGTTTTGATTTAACAAAGATTTATGAGTTATGTTTTATAATAAGAAAATGAGGTTATGAAATCAAAGTGTTTTGGACTAAATGAATGTGTTTTAAAACCTTTGATATTGTTTTTGAATTTCGGATTTGGACTTATTTGAAACTATTTAAATGTTTTTGGTCATACTTTAATTTATGAATATTTTGAACTAAAGTGAAAGGTTTTGAGAACTTTGAAAATATGGGTATTATGTTGAAAAGGACCTTTGTGCGAAACAATAAACTCTTTGGGGTCATATCATAATTTTAGAATGTTTTGGTATTAATAAAGTAATATTTAGAAATTCTAGAATTGGACCTATTTGCAAATTTTTATAATGTTTTGGGTCATAATATAATTTTATAAAGTTTTGGGGTTAAACTGTGAATTTAGAAAATAATTTCACTGTAGCAATCACTGTAGCAAACGGCTAACCGTTTATTTTAAACGGCTAACCGATAATGTCCAGAAAGCTTATTTTGTTCAGTTTTGTTAAAATGATGATTCTGGAACAAAACGGTGAACCGTTTACTGAAAACGGTTAACCGTTTATTTTAACCTTGAACCGTTTAGTGAGAACGGTAAGCCAAATTTGTTTTGCAAGTTACTGGACACTAACGGTGAACCGTTTACTGAAAACGGTTAACCGTTTACTGAAAACGGTTAACCGTTTATTTGAAATTTAGCCCAATGTTCATCTTGCAAGTCTCTGGAGGTTAACGGCAAAAGGGTAAGCGTAAACGGCGAAAGGGTAAGCCTAAACGGTGAAAGGGTAACTTGAAATTTAGCCCAACGGTAACTTTGACCAGCACAAACGGTTAACCGTTTATAGTTAACCTCTAACCGTTTTCGGGCAGAAAGTGCATAACGGCTAGTTTTTGAGCTCAAACTATAAGAACTCAAATCCAACTCATTTTTAAGCTCTCCAACAAGCAAAATCAAAAAGCACACGAGATATCTTGAGCCTTCAACTTGTAAAACACAAAAGATTAAATCATTTCTTGTTCTTCATTTTTGAATATCTACTCATTGAGTGAGTTTCATTACAATCTTCATTTGTTCATCTCAATTCTAAGAGTTTGAGTGTGTGAGACACTTGAGTGAAGAGATTGGAGATATAATCTCTTTGTTGTAAAGGTTCATTGACACCTTGAAGTCAATTGTAAAAGCTTGAAGCCTTGGAAAGGCTTGGATAGTGAAATCCTCAAGCGGGTGTGCTTGGAGGCGTGGACGTAGGCGGGGATAGCCGAACCACGTAAAAATCCTTGAGTTCGTTTTTCTCTTCCCTTACTCTTTTAATTATTGTGCTTTAATTGAATTTATTGTTTTCGAATTTTATTAAGGCATTAGATTGGATTGTTGTGTGGTTTGCTAGGATAAGTTTTAAAATTCCAATTCACCCCCCTCTTGGGTTGCATACTTTTATTTCATTTGGTATCAGAGCGAGGTGCTCTTTTGTAGACTTAACCGTCTAGAGTTAAACATCCATGGCAACCCATAGTGACTCAACCTTTAGGGAAGGACAATCCACAATTAGACCACCATTCTTTGACGGTAATGACTACCCATATTGGAAAACTAGAATGAGAATTTATTTACAAGCTTTAGATTATGCAATTTGGGAAATTGTTTGTGATGGTCCATTTGTGCCTTTGAATAAAAATGAAGTCGGGGAAGATATTCCAAAACCGTCACGGGACCGTCACGGGAATGAAATGATTTGGAAAAGAGAAAAGCTTTTCTAAATTCCAAAGCCATGAATGCCTTGTTTTGTGCACTTGATAAGAAAGAGTTTCATAGAGTGTCTAGTTGTGAAAGTGCTCATGAAATTTGGCATAAACTTGAAGTTGTTTATGAAGGCACGAATCAAGTAAAAGAGGCTAAAATTAGTAGGTACACTCGACAATATGAATTGTTCCAAATGGAACAAAATGAGAGTGTATATTCCATGTATACTAGATTTACGGACATAGTGAACACTCTAAGAGCCCTAGGAAAGACCTTTTCAAATAGCGAGAAAGTTAAGAAAATCATTAGGTCATTACCTAAGGAATGGAGATCAAAAAGGACTGCCATTGAGGAAGCAAAAGATTTGAATATCTTACCTATTGATGATTTAATTGGTTCGCTTATTTCTTATGAGGAAGACATGGCAGCCGAAAGAGGCAATGAGAAGAAAAGCATTGCTCTCAAAGCCTCGAAACATGAGAGTGATGAGGAAAGCGAGCTGGATGAGAAGGAGATGGATATGCTGGCTAGGAGGTTCATAAAACTCTTTAAGAAATCCGGTGAGCGAAGAAAATTTAGAAACCTCAAGAACCGAAAGGAGAAAAATAAAGTAATCAAATGCTATGAATGCAAGAAGCCCGGGCACATACGACCGGAGTGTCCTCTTCTCAACAAACTCAAGAAGAAAGCTATGGTGGCCACATGGGATGATAGCAATGAGGAAACAAGTGATGAGGATGAGCATCAAGAAATGACAAATCTAGCTCTCATGGCAATTGGAGAAGATTCGGATGATGAACTCAATGAGGTAAATGATCCAACCTATGATGAATTGTATAATGCTTTTAAAGAAATGCATGATGAGTTAATGAAAATTGGTAAAAAGAATGCATGTCTTAAAAAGAAAATGGTAAAGCTCACAAATGAAAATGAATCTCTAAGTGCAAAGATTACATGCCTAGAATTAGAGAATAAAACATTGCATGATAGAGTTACATTATCAAATGAGAAACCTAGCACTTCACATGAGCATTTAGAATTATTTGTAGATGACTTGAAAAATGAAAATGATGC
Source organism: Citrus glauca (assembly GCA_029633175.1). NCBI lineage: Eukaryota > Viridiplantae > Streptophyta > Magnoliopsida > Sapindales > Rutaceae > Citrus > Citrus glauca. The sequence continues at coordinate 40,831,555 of JAQOOD010000003.1, read as the reverse complement.
TTTACAAAAATGCAATGAATCATTAAATGAAAAGATTAAAGGACTAGAGTTAGATAATAAAATGTTGCATGAAAGAATTGCGTTATTTAAATGCAAACAAAGTACCTCATATGAGCATGAAAAATCACATGTTGATGTATTAATGAAAGAAAATGAAGTGCTTAAGAAGAAGAGTAATGAGCTAAATCAAATTGTGCTAAAATTCACAAATGGTCAAAAGAACTTAGAAAAATTGCTCAACTCTCAAAAATGTGTATTTGATAAAGGAGGACTTGGATATAAGCCTTACTTGAAACAAAAATATTATAAGAATTATTTTGTTAAGGCTACCTCCACAAGTGATCATAAGATTGTTTGTCATTATTGTAATGGAAATGGTCACATGAAGAATAAATGTCCAATTAAAAGAAATGTGTATTATGGAGCAAAATGTATTTGGATTCCAAAAGGAACCATTGCTAACACTCAAGGACCCAAGAGTATTTGGGTACCAAAGCACACAACTTGAATTTCTTTTGTAGGTACCACAAACAAGGAATGGTGGAAAGTTCCTTGATGAAGCTTGTAAGGATAATCATTTGAGCATGATCTAGGAGAAAAAGATGAGGCAAGATGATTTAATTGTTTTGGTAACAATTATTGCTATATTAGTTTTGTTGAGTAGATCATGATAAATGGATAGTAGCTTGAGTTTGTGATAATATGCTTGTACGTTTACATGATTGAATTATCATTCTGTTTAACATTGAGTGCATTATCATGATGCATGGTTATATATATATGATGATAGCTTGTCAACTCATCATGATAGTTTTGTTTGATTTTGATGATTATGTAATGCCTAAGCATGAGGAATGAGTGTTATGCTTATTAATATTTGAGTGCATATATGTTTCATGATTGAGTAAAATATATACATGATGGTTTTGTTTGATGTTAATGTTTATGAAGTGTTTAAGCATGATAGATAAGTGGTGTGCTTGATTTATTAACTTTCAAATGCATATACGTTTGATTATTGCTAAAAATATATGCATGATGAATATGTTATAAATTTGAGTTTTATAATTTGAGTTAATTATATTGATCCATGCATTAAAATGGTTTTTCAAAGTGTTCGGATCAAGAAATGGTCTTAAAATTGTTTGGAAACAAAGGAGTCATTGAAAATCCTAAGTTTGTGCGAGCTGTAATGAATTAGTCATAACTCCTTCTAGAGAACTCCAAATATAGCTCTGTAAAATTTATTGGAAAGCTAATTTAATTATCTTTCCAACGGCATATAGGTTGAACATTATTTCTGGCTCAATCAATACAGTTTTTATTCCGAATTTGACCTTCCTGCATCTTATTAAGTTTTAAATGCTTATATGCTTCATGATTGTATATGCGTTGCTTGATGAATTGATGGAGTTGTTGGTTCGATTACAAGTGTTTAAGCCTATATGGAAATGTTTTTTTTTAACCATGTTGTGAATTTGAGAATTTGTTCTATTTTAGATAATATACTTTTTGAACATCTTTATTGTCCAAATGGGGAGACAAAGTAATAAATCTTTTTAATGATGTAAATTGGGGGAAATAACATGCATTTTGAGTATTCTTTTAATGTTTGATATATGATTATGGAATCCTTGGATTTAATTGTTACAAGTGTTGGAGGAATTCAGATTGATTTTGATGATTAATGATTATATGTGTGTTGCTTGATAAAACTTGTGGATTATTGAATATTGAAGTGTTGGTTTGCTAATGGTGTTGTTGGGTTGGTGATGGAGTTGTTGACAAACCTTTTTGGAAGTGTTTTTTCTCTTATGTGTATAAATGGTTTTACTTATTTTTTAAGGGAAAACTCTTCCAAAATTTTTGCTCGCCAAAAACCGAACTTGTATTTCTTTCTTTTCTCTTTCTCTCTTTGATGATGAAGGGGAAGATAATTTGAGAGTTTAATACTTTTGAAGTTTTTGGGAGTTTTAAGAATGAATTTGAAGATGTTTTATAAATGGGAAGATTTTGAAAATGCTTACTTGAGCAAAAATCTTGTTATTGATCATTTCTTAATTTGGCCATATATTTAGGGGGAGCATGTAATATGTTTCACTTTGGTTAAATTTTTTAAATTGGCCATATATTTAGGGGGAGCATCTAATATGATTTTGGATAATATGCATTTTGAATTTTTTTGTCCAAAGGGGGAGAATGTGTTGAAATTTCTACTTGGATAAACATGAGTAATAAATTTACTATTTTTATTCTTTTCCTTTAAAGTTTTCTTTTTAATGATGAAGGGGGAGAAGAATACATGTATTTAAATTTATAAAGTTTTACTACCTTTTTTCTTTGCCAATTAAATTTTCTTTTTGATGATGAGGGGGAGAAAAATCCATGTATTTAAATTTCTTAATTTAGCAAATTGGCAAATTGTAAAAGAAGATTTTATTTAAGGGGAGCAATTTGTGGAATCATCCTTTAAATACATGAAATGTTTGTCATCATCAAAAAGGGGGAGATTGTTAACATATATGTTTACATAATATTGATTTTGATGATAACAAACAAGATTAAGGATGGTTAATTTTTTAAGCTCAAATTATTTTTTTTAAATAAATTTTTAACCTTGAATTGATTAAGGGGGAGCTTTTTATAAATAGATTAAATCTTTATAATGTATTTTGTCATCATCAAAAAGGGGGAGATTGTTAGCTTATTTAGCTATAGATATTGATTTTGATGATAACAAACCACATGTTTTGATTTAACAAAGATTTATGAGTTATGTTTTATAATAAGAAAATGAGGCTATGAAATCAAAATGTTTTGGACTAAATGAATGTGTTTTAAAACCTTTGATATTGTTTTTGAATTTCGGATTTGGACTTATTTGAAACTATTTAAATGTTTTTGGTAATACTTTAATTTATGAATATTTTGAACTAAAGTGAAAGGTTTTGAGAACTTTGAAAATATGGGTATACCTTTGTGCGAAACAGTAAACTCTTTGGGGTCATATCATAATTTCAGAATGTTTTGGTATTAACAAAGTAATATTTAGAAATTTTGGAATTAGACCTATTTGCAAATTTTTATAACGTTTTGGGTCATAATATAATTTTATAAAGTTTTGGGGTTAAACTGTGAATTTAGAAAATAATTTCACTGTAGCAATCACTGTAGCAAACGGCTAACCGTTTATTTTAAACGGCTAACCGATAACGTCCAGAAAGCTTATTTTGTTCAGTTTTGTTAAAATGATGATTCTGGAACAAAACGGTGAACCGTTTACTGAAAACGGTTAACCGTTTATTTTAACCTTGAACCGTTTAGTGAGAACGGTAAGCCAAATTTGTTTTGCAAGTTACTGGACACTAACGGTGAACCGTTTACTGAAAACGGTTAACCGTTTATTTGAAATTTAGCCCAATGTTCATCTTGCAAGTCTCTGGAGGTTAACGGTGAAAGGGTAAGCGTAAACGGCGAAAGGGTAAGCGTAAACGGTGAAAGGGTAAGCCTAAACGGTGAAAGGGCAACTTGAAATTTAACCCAACGGTAATTTTGACCAGCGCAAACGGTTAACCGTTTATAGTTAACCTCTAACCGTTTTCGGGTAGAAAGTGCATAACGGCTAGTTTTTGAGCTCAAACTATAAGAACTCAAATCCAACTCATTTTCAAGCTCTCCAACAAGCAAAATCAAAAAGCACACGAGATATCTTGAGCCTTCAACTTGCAAAACACAAAAGATTAAATCATTTCTTGTTCTTCATTTTTGAATATCTACTCATTGAGTGAGTTTCATTGTAATCTTCATTTGTTCATCTCAATTGTAAGAGTTTGAGTGTGTGAGACACTTGAGTGAAGAGATTGGAGATATAATCTCTTTGTTGTAAAGGTTCATTGACACCTTGAAGTCAATTGTAAAAGCTTGAAGCCTTGGAAAGGCTTGGATAGTGAAATCCTCAAGCGGGTGTGCTTGGAGGCGTGGACGTAGGCGGGGATAGCCGAACCACGTAAAAATCCTTGAGTTCGTTTTTCTCTTCCCTTACTCTTTTAATTATTGTGCTTTAATTGAATTTATTGTTTTCGAATTTTATTAAGGCATTAGATTGGATTGTTGTGTGGTTTGCTAGGATAAGTTTTAAAATTCCAATTCACCCCCCCTCTTGGGTTGCACACTTGTATTTCAGTCTCAACATGTGTTATGGGCTTGATTTGGTAAATTTACTTTCTCTTCCCCTCTAGTTTTTGTGGATGTTTTGACTTCTCGTCGACAAATAATACTAATCTTGTCTAGTACTGCCCTGGTTTCACCGGCACCCTAGTATAAGATTATTATTATTTGGCACGATAAGCCCTTAGCACCATATTTATTAGAGTGTGGTTCATGAGGTGTGGATTTCCCCCTCATGATTTAATTGGTATTAATATGGAATATTTAGCCCATAATGCTTGTTGATACGGATCCAGATACCCAAGTACGTCATTTAATAGATTTACACTTCAATTTATTCCTGCCATTTTATTTCCAATTTCAGAATTTAATCTTGTCATTTTAATTTAAGTTTTAGCATATTTCAAATCATTTCCACCATAAATCCAACCACCCATTTACAGAATTAATTCTATAAATAATTAAAATCCACCTCCTCGTGGGATCGACACTCGCACCATTAATCTATACTACAACAGATTCGTGCGCTTGCGAGTTCAATAAAATTTGCACAACAAGTTTTTGGCGCTGTTGCCGGGGAGGTAAGTAATTTTTCTTAGAATTAATTTTTGTGAATATTTCCATTTAATTTTTTTTTGTAAAAAAAAAAAAGAAAAAAAGTGAATTTACATTTAGAGGTTAATATTTCTTTTCTTTTTCTCTTCTTTAAATTTTGTAATTTAATTTTCAAGTTAATTTTTTATTAGTTCTTCTTTGTAATTTTTATTTATCTTAATTTATTTTTAATTTATTTCACGAATTATTTTTTGTGTGTATTTTTATAGTAAGGTTGAATTAAGCGCCATAAGGTTAGTATCGTAATTTCTCCCTCTTCTTTATTTTTATTTGATTTGTTTCCATCTTTATTTTTATTTTATTTGTTTTGTATGCATAGTCGTAGGTCATTATTACCTAATCTTGAACCTATAGACCTTGAATTAGAGAAAACACTTCGCACACACAAAAACGTTAAAAACAAAATGGATTTACAAGCACCACAAGAGAGGCCATTTAAGGATTACTTTAGTCCTTTAGCTAACTTGAGCACATCATGCATACGATACCCAAATGTAGCTGCTAGGAGTTTTGAATTAAAACCTAGTGTGCTAAATTGTCTCCCCACATTCTATGGTTTAGAAAATGAGGACCCATATAATCATCTGAATGATTTTCATACTATTTGTCAAACATTTAAATATGAAAATTTTTCAGATGATGATGTAAAACTCAAATTATTCCCATTTTCTTTGAAGGATAGAGCTCGTTCATGGCTTAATACATTGCCTGCTAATAGCATTTCATCATGGGAACAAATGGTTACAAAATTTTTGAATAAATATTTCCCAGTTCATAAAACTAATGCTATTCGCAGGGAAATCTCGGAGTTCACCCAGAAAGATGACGAGCAGTTTTTCGAAACGTGGGAGCGATTCAATGGGCTACTCTTGAAGTGTCCACATCATGGGTACGAGAAATGGCACCAATGCCAATACTTTTTGGAGGGCCTATTACCGAATGTGCAAGAATGGTTAATGGCGACAAGTGGAGGAGAGCTAATGTCAAAAAGTGCATCAGAGATTTGGGAATTCTTCCAACGACAAGCAGATAATTCCCAACAACAGAGTCGATCACTCAGGAGTACTAGAAGAATTAAGGGAGTAAATGAAGTTCACATTGGCGAGTCAAATTCAGAAATCAAAGAAGTCAAGGAGATGGTTGAAAGTCTCTCTCGACAAATAGCGTCCTTATCGCCATGCTAAATCAATGGCAGGTAAGTGTTAACATCCCTTTACTTGATGCTATTAAACAAGTTCCATCTTATGCCAAGTTTCTTAAAGATCTGTGTACTAAAAAGAGAAATATGCATGTTCAAAAGAAGGCATTTTTAACAGAAAACGTTAGTTCTATACTCCAATATAAAATTCCACTAAAATGCAAAGACCCAGGCTCCCCCACTATTTCATGTAGCATAGGGAACCACACAATTGAGAATGCTTTGTTGGATTTAGGAGCTAGTGTAAATCTATTGCCTTATTCAGTTTTTGTGAAACTTGGACTGGGAGAATTACACCCAACTCCAGTGGTGTTACAACTTGCAGATCGGTCCACGAAAATATCTCGTGGTATTGTGGAGGACGTGCTTATCCAGGTAGACAAGTTTTATTTTCCTGTTGATTTCATTGTAATTGACACTCAACCAATATAGGATTCAAGGAAGCACATCCCTATTATTCTAGGCCGACCTTTCTTGGCAACTGCGGATGCTCATATTCAATGCAGAACTGGAAATATACAGTTTTCTTTTGGCAACATGACTATGGAGTTGAACATCTTCAACATTGCCAAACAACCTCATAACACAAATGATGGAATTGTTGATGTGGATTTAATTGAAGCACTAGTTGATGATACTTTTGTTTCAAACCTTAGTGATAATCCTTTACAAACATGTTTAACTCACTTTGGTTTGAATTTTGATATTGACAGATCGGTCGATGAGGTCAACGCCCTACTTGACTCAGCACCATCTATGGACACTAATAAATGGAAGCCAAGAGTTGAACAACTATCGCCATTAGAGAAGAAACTCATTCCATCATCAGACTCACCACCGAAACTCGAGCTCAAACCATTGCCCAACACTTTGGAATATGCATTTTTGGGGGAAGAAAGTACTCTGCCGGTAATCATCTCATCATCCCTCAATGACGAACAAAAAGGTAAGTTGTTGGATGTTTTAAAAGAGCATAAAGGAGCATTAGGATGGACCATAGCGGACATAAAAGGTATAAATCCAGTAGACTGCATGCATTACATTCACCTTGATGAAAATGCTAAATCTACTAGGGAAATGCAACGTCGGTTAAATCCTAATATGAAAGAAGTGGTTAGAACAGAAGTCCTTAAACTATTAGACGCAGGTATCATTTACCCAATTTCTGATAGTTCATGGGTCAGTCCTGTACAAGTCGTCCCCAAAAAGTCAGAAGTCACTGTAGTTACAAATGCCGATAATGAATTGATACCAACTAGAGTAACTACAGGATGGTGTGTATGCATTGATTATAGGAAGTTGAATTCTGTCACACGTAAAGACCATTTTCCTTTACCATTTATCGATCAAATGCTTGATAGATTAGCAGGCCATGAATTTTATTGCTTTCTAGATGGTTACTCAGGATATAATCAGATTCCTATAGCACCAAAAGATCAAGAGAAAACCACTTTCACTTGCCCTTTTGGCACTTTTGCATATAGGAGAATGCCATTTGGATTATGTAATGCACCTGCTACATTTCAACGATGCATGTTAAGCATTTTTTCTGATATGGTTGAACGATTCCTTGAGGTCTTTATGGATGACTTTTCTGTCTTTGGTGATTCATTTGATCAATGTTTACATCATCTAACACTAGTTCTGCAGAGATGTATCGAAAAGAACTTAGTCTTAAATTGAGAGAAGTGCCATTTTATGGTAACACAAGGTATTGTTCTCGGTCATATCATTTCGAGCAAAGGTATTGAGGTTGACAAAGCCAAGGTGGATCTCATTTCTAATCTTCCTCCACCCAAAACGGTCAGAGGAGTAAGATCTTTCCTTGGGCATGCTGGTTTTTATAGACTCTTCATTAAAGATTTTAGCAAAATTTCTAGACCTTTATGCAATTTACTTGCTAAGGATTCACCTTTTATCTTTAATGATTCATGTCTTGTGGCTTTTGAAAAATTAGAGCAATTGTTGACATCATCACCCATTATTCAGCCCCCAAATTGGAGCTTATCATTTGAGCTCATGTGTGATGCATCTGATTATGCAGTAGGAGCAGTATTAAGACAAAGAGTTGATCGAATTCCCCATGTTATTTATTATGCTAGTATGACATTGAATGATGCACAGTTGAACTATTCAACTACTGAAAAAGAAATGCTAGTAGTAGTTTTTGCATTGGAAAAATTTCGATCTTATCTCATTGGTTGTAAAATAATTATATTCACTGATCATGCTGCTCTTAAATATCTTCTTACAAAGAAAGATGCAAAAGCTAGACTAATCCGTTGGGTGTTACTTTTGCAGGAATTTGACTTGGAATTCAAAGATAAGAAAGGCACAGAAAATGTTGTGGCAGACCATCTCTCTCGTCTTCATTTTGACACAATTACAGAGCCATTAATATTGAATGAGTCCTTTCCAGATGAATAATTAATGAGTGTAGAAATTTTACCTTGGTATGCTGATATTGTTAATTATCTTGCTACAGGTAAACTTCCAGAGCATTGGACCAAGCAAGATAAGACTAAATTCTTTGCAGAAATAAAGAATTTCTTCTGGGATGACCCATATTTGTTCAAGTATTGTGCAGATCAAATTATCAGACGATGTGTCCCAGAAAGTGAAATTCACAATATCCTTTCATTCTGCCATGAACGAGCTTGTGGAGGCCATTTCAGCACTAAGAAAACAGCGACTAAAGTTCTACAATGTGGTTTCTATTGGCCTACTATATTTCGAGATGCTTACACATTCTGTTCTTCATGTGATAGGTGTCAACGAATGGGGAGCATTACGCGAAGGAACATGATGCCACTAAATCCAATTTTAGTGGTTGAGATTTTTGACGTATGGGGTATCAACTTCATGGGACCCTTTCCCCCTTCTTTTGGTCATCAATTCATACTGGTTGCTGTTGACTATGTATCAAAATGGGTAGAAGCGATTCCATGCAGAACTAATGATCACAAAATGGTGATAGGATTTTGAAAAGCAACATTGTTTCTCGCTTTAGATTCCCTTGAGCGATAATCAGTGATGGTGGTGCCCACTTTTGTAATAAAGCATTCAAAGTTCTTTTGACAAAGTATTCAATCACACATAAAGTGGCAACCGCATATCATCCGCAAACCAGTGGCCAAGTGGAGATCTCCAATCGAGAAATAAAGCACATATTAGAAAAGATGGTGAGGCCGAACAGAAAAGATTGGTCATTAAGACTTGATGATGCATTATGGGCATATAGAACGGCTTTCAAGACCTCGATTGGGATGTCACCCTACAGGCTAGTATATGGAAAAGCTTGCCACCTACCTGTGGAACTCGAGCATCGTGCATATTGGGCCATCAAGAAATTCAACTTTGAGATGCAGCAAGCCAGCTCAGAAAGAAGATTACAACTGGCAGAACTTGAAGAAATTCGCAATGACGCGTACGAAAATGCCAAGATTTACAAGCAACGAATGAAAGTCTTCCATGACAAGCATATTATGAGAAAATCTTTCACTCCAGGTCAGAAAGTACTTTTATTCAACTCTCGCTTGCACCTATTCCCAGGTAAGTTACGCTCTCGATGGTCTGGTCCATTTATTGTTCATACTGTTTTTCCACATGGGGCAATTGAAATTAAGGACCCAAAGAACAGTGTCACATTTAAAGTTAATGGTCAAAGATTAAAGCCATATCTAGAGTACCAACCACATGGAGAAGACACCGAAATAAATTTGAGTGACCCACCAGATTTGAATTGACTTTTTTTCTTTTCGGTGGTTTGATTTTTCTTTCTTTCTTTCTTTTTATTCTTTTGCTAATTGAATTTATTTTTGCATAAGTGTGTTTCTTTTGTCATTAAGTTTTCTTTTATCATTGTTAATAATGAGTGCCACACGAAGATCGTTCCTCCTGAACATTCTTAAACCACTTCAACGTATCAAAACTCATCTCAAAAGCCAGATTCAATCTTGTAAAACACATCGCATTTGGGCTCTACAACCACCAGAGTTAGTAGCCTATGTTGAGGATTTAGAAAGCCAACTCAGAAATATTGAGCGAGGTGTTTACAACATCCAGTTGGAGCTTGAGGTAAATTCAATAAGAGGACGATTTTGATTTTCCTTGTGTGTTTTAATTTGTTTTTTTGTTTGTGTGCTTTAATTTGTTACCCCTGTAAAGTGGCAGATAACGGTACTCCGTGACAATCAAGTTGGTTACTTCAGTTTCCCATAATAACTGATATTCTGAGGCGAAGGTATGGACAGATCCGAGATTCTAGCGAAGCTTCAAAAGCGATTTCCTTCACTTCCTCAGAATGCCCTCCTTACGATCTATAAAGCTCGGTCCGAACTTATACGATTGCTAATGAGGAATAACATACCTGCTGACATCCGTTGGTTAATCGAGGCAAAAGTACGATTGGCAGGTGAGTTACCTCCAAAATTTATTGCATACATGCCTGGTTGTGGTAAAGGAAATTATGCAAGAAAACGACGAGCTCGAAGAATTTCTGTTGCTTGTCATAAGTGTGTTAGAATGAATTGCAATAAAAACCCATGTTCTTTAGGAATGGTGTCTGATAATAGGGAAGATAAAATTCAATTCATTAGGGATGGCTTGAATAAGGAGTCATTGGATGATATCCTTCTGTCTCTTGAAACGCATCCCAGTGGATATGTGCAAAGAGCGATTCTCCAGTTATGGCCATTATTCCAGAAAGAGCATGCACGATATAGTCTCGGGAATCTGACTATAAACGACCCTGTTTGCCAGTTTATAAGAAAACTGGATGGGAAGCCTATCCTCGACCCATAGAGGGCGTTCAAGCCGTTTCTGGACGTAAAACCAGAGGAAGATGTGAGCCACAGTCGCAACTACCTGTAAAATATCCTTTTACTTTATTGTTATTTTATTTCATTTCACTGTTGTTTTATCAGTGCATTATTGTCTTTAATAATTTTCTTACTGTTTGTTTTTACTGTTTGCTTTTTGACTATCGAGCCATGTGCTTTACGCGTTTTTGACATTGACACGCCACCTCATACACAGTTGTGATCCATTGTCACCGAGATTCTTAAATATGACTTTTTGTTAAGCACTCACAAATTGTTTTTTAGAAATATTCCAATGGCAGCTACTCCCAATAGACAATTCAAGAACATTTGTGTGCTTTCTGGATTTACTTATGGCAAACATAAAGAGTTCGTTGATGCAGCCATAGATCTTGGTCGAAGCATAGAAGAGAGAAAATTACACTTAGTGTATGGAGGAGGTAACCGAGGGTTATCAAAATTGGTCTCAGAAGCTGCTTTTGTCAGAGGAAGCCAAGTGTTAGGCATCATCCCTAGAGTCCTAAAACCTTTGGGCAGTGTGTCTGACTCAACGACTGGAGAAGAATTAGTCGTCTCAGGTATGCAAGAACGAATAACTGAAATCCTTAATCACGCTGATGCTTTTATTTTCCTTCCAGGAGATCTTGCAACACTAGAGGCACTTATCACACTAGCATCTTGGGCCCATCTGCACATTCACCAGAAACCCATCGGTTTGTTAAATGTCAATAATTTTTATGATGGCTTTATCGCATTTCTTAACCATGCAATAAAAAACTACTTTATTCCTTCTAGTGCGAAAAAGCTTTTTATTTGTGCTCACACTGCTAATGAGCTACTTGATATGTTACAAGCTTATAAACCAGAGCCAGACCCCTGGAGCTTTGTGTTGGAGCGTTCAAATGATGACGGTAACAGTAGCCACAGTAAGAAGTACAAATTAGATTTAACTCTCCGCCTGTAAATATTTTCTTCTGTGTTGCACCACCCAGGTGATGTCTTCTAAATTCTACTTCTTTCCTTTAAAACATTGAGGATAATGTTTCGTTCTGGTTGGGGGGAGGGAATAGTCGATAATTGTGGAATCTTGGTTAAGTTTTTACTAATTTTTTGTTGTAGAAACTAATTGTTGCTAAATTTTTGTGTTGAAGATGGCTGAATATGGAGTGTAGTGACTCTAGAAACGCATCTTCATTGTTAAAAAACAAAAAAAAATTTAGATATTTTCTTTTGCTTTATTATGTTTTGATGTTCATTTTTCTTTATCTTTTAATTTCTCCTTTATAAATATATATTTTCTAAAAAAATTTTGAGTCGAAGATAGCTGAATATAGAGTGTAGTGCCTCTAGAAACGCATCTTCTTAAATTAAAAATAATAATAATAATTTTCATTTTCTATCATTTTCTAATTAGTTTTTCTGCATCATTTTTCTACATGCATATTTTCTTTTCACGTTTAGAATAGGTTGAGGGGTAGACTGTTGTTAAAAAAAAAATTGTGATTTGTTTTGACATTGGATGATATGATGATTTCAAATTTCAGTATTTGTATTATCTTTAGTCTGAAGTGATGTTACACTATGTTTGCTACTCTACATGTTGATATCGAAGACAAATATGAGTTGCTTGAAGGAATGAACATGTCATAATAAATACCAAGTGAGTTTTTGAGTCTATCATTTTTCTTGGAGAGTAACCCTTTTGCCTATTCTTTATATAGCTTAGTAGTTTATTATTATATATACGATCTCTATATTTCTTTTGAGTTAACCCTAAAAAAATTAAAAAAAATGAAAAAAACAATGTGTGTTATTACATTTGGAAGCCCATTTAATTAGTAGATATGGAAGATTATTTAGAGTGCTAAAAGATGATGGAAAGGCCATCTTTGATCTGTTTGAGCCTTTCTAGCCATCCCTTTTATGAATATCCATAGTTAGCCCTTTTGAGCCTTTTAAAAAAAAAACTTTTTCTTTGTCAACTTATCATCTTGATCCACTCCGATTTGGAGTATTACCCAATATCTTACAAAATCCATCACCCATTTATGTTTGAGAAAAATGCAAATAAATATTTTGTATAATGAAGTTATATCTAGTTCAAAAAAAATTCTAAAAAAAAAGAAAAAAAAGTAGAAGAAGAAGAAAAAAATTGTTGCTTAAAAAAAAGCAATAATAGGTGAAATCCACCTTGCAACTTCAAAAAAAAAATCCTCTGCATTTTTCTCAAACATATATTTTGTTTTCCTATTACCCTTCTTTGTTAACCATGTCCCTAGCCTATGTTACGTCCTAATAAAAGTCCTTCTTGATTTTAGGGAACTATAGTTTGAAGTAGAAGCTAGTTATATGAGCTAAAAAGATGTAGTGATGCATAAAAAAATAAAAAATAAATAAATAAATTGGGTTGACTAACATATTTATTTGACTTGAGATTGTATTATTTCTAAGCTGAGGGTATATTTATTTCATCCTGGTGAGAGCGTGTGATATCATTTCTTGATTATTTTCTAATCAATTACCATTCATTGGAGTGACTATTTTTTGGGTTTAATTTCTTTGTGAGAGTGTCACTACCTCTAGTGAGATTTTGGGGTTTGACATGTCATTCTTGAAGGTAGCTACGACAAAGTCTACTGGGCTGATTCATGTGGATGGTTGATGTGGGTGTGATGTTTCTTTAGACTTGAGATAATGCTTATACTTTCATTTGATTGTTATCATTAATTTGATTGAATAAACAAAAGTGTTAAAAAAAATATTTTTGAATTTGTTTTCGCTTTATTTGCTAGGGACTAGCAATAAGCTGGTTGGGGGGTGTATTGTGTGTTAGAAAGTGCATATTTATAAAGGAGAAAATCGTTATTTTACATATCAAGTATTGCTAACAACCGTTACTTTTATGTGTTTAAGTTTCTTGTACTTTAATTATGTGTGTTTTATTTTAATTAAGTATTTTATGTATTTTAGGGGGCATCATAGTCATTTTACAATAAACGAGAGATCAAATGGTAAAACGGACATTATTTTTGAACTCAGAACGGTCGAAAACCTTAGGAGAAGTATAAAATGAAAAATGACACTGTTTACATGTACAGTACTATTCACATGTACGGGTACTGTTGTCGTTACTTTGCAAATAGTGGCTGTTGACTGTACTGTGTAAATAGTGGCTGTTGACTGTACTGTGCAAATAGTAGCTGTTGACTGTACTGTGCAGATAGTGGTTGTTGACGTGGCGAAATCCTGAGCGTCCAAACTATTTTTAATCCGATGGCCATAATTTACTCGATGTAACTATAAAAAGGGGGCCTCCCCCTCCTAATTTGGACCTCTGAATCCATTTTTGGGGTTCATTTTCTGTAATTCTCTCTCTATCTTGTATTTTCTTCATATCTTAATAAATTCCCATTTTGCCCCTAGTTCAACTATGAGTGGCTAATTTTCTTTCAAGCTTGGGTTAAAGGTGAAGTCTCAACATGTGTCATGGGCTTGATTTGGTAAATTTACTTTCTCTTCCCCTCTAGTTTTTGTGGATGTTTTGACTTCTCGTCGACAAATAATACTAATCTTGTCTAGTACTGCCCTGGTTTCACTGGCACCCTAGTATAAGATTATTATTATTTGGCACGATAAGCCCTTAGCACCATATTTATTAGAGCGTAGTTCATGAGGTGTGGATTTCCCCCTCATGATTTAATTGGTATTAATATGGAATATTTAGCCCATTATGCATGTTGATACGGATCCAAATACCCAAGTACGTCATTTAATAGATTTACACTTCAATTTATTCCTGCCATTTTATTTCCAATTTCAGAATTTAATCTTGCCATTTTAATTTAAGTTTTAGCATATTTCAAATCATTTCCACCATAAATCCAACCACCCATTTACAGAATTAATTCTATAAATAATTAAAATCCACTTCCTCGTGGGATCGACACTCGCACCATTAATCTATACTACAACAGATTCGTGCGCTTGCGAGTTCAATAAAATTTGCACAACATATAGTACAAAGGATAAATGTTTCATATTCTCGACAAACTTGAGAATGTGTCCCTTAATGATTTTACTTCTTGAACTATATTCATTAAATTAATTTATAAAGTAAACACCATTCGATTAGCCTTTAGGGCATATCACTAACAAACAAAACCCACCACTCTTTAAAATTTTCTGCTGGTAGTGAAGATGGATGCTCTAGCAAGACTGGAGCCTCTCAAAGTGTCGACAGACCTGATGAAGATGAACTGGAACCGAGTTCCAAGAGGATTTGCAACCCGACATTCCTTAACAAATGAGCTTCTTGGTTTCTCATATTCTGGTTTCTTATGTAAGTCCAATGCTCTAATTAATTTCTATATCCTCCGATTTGTATCTCACTGAAAGCATTTACGACAAATCTTTACTGTTTTTGTTTAAGATGGTGACCAGAGCGGGGGAAAGCAGTGATTTTCATCAAGATCTATTTGAACATTTTGAAAGTGCTTGTAGATTTAGATTCCTTGTAATATTATGAGTAGCTTATATGACGTTCAGATAGAAATAAAGTCATGAATCTCTAATCTATTGCCCCTGTGGATGTAGGTTTTGTGCTGAACTATATAAATTTAAATTGTCCTGCTAAAAGTCCAAACTAATTTTATGATCTAATCTAATTATACTTTTTCAAGCCCAATTTGAAAGATCAATCCATGAAAATTTCAAGAATTGTATGGAGAATGTGAGATGACTGTAATATAAAAAAAATTATCAAATGGAGGTGAAATATCTAACTTTATAAAACTCTTAAATATTTGGTGATACTTGTAAAATGTAATTGTTAAATTTTTGTAATTTAATATTTGAGTGGCTTGTATTAGTTCTATATTATAAGTACCCTTAAGCTCTTTGTTGTAGGCATCAAGTGAACAGTGAAGAATTAGAAGAGAGAAAAAATAGTGAGTCATGAGTGTTGTAGTGTCAGTCATATAAAATATCAATAAAGTCCTTGAGTTTATTAAAATCTTTTTGTTCCCAAATAGTTTAATTTTGAGCAGTTTAATCCTCTTTAGTTTTCAACCGGTCCTAGTTTAGCTGCCTATGGAGGTGTTTTCAGAGACTGTAATGGTGATTTCTTGGATGCCTTTACGGTTCAACTTGGTAAGAGTCTTCCTTTTTTGCTAAGATTATGGCCATTATCATTTTTGTGCATGAGGCATTCAATCGGCTAGAGGATTTTTTTGTTAGAAAGTGACTCGCTAGCAGCCATCGATTGCTTGCTTTATTGTCACTCTAGGATTTCTTGTATGCCCTTCT
Source organism: Citrus glauca (assembly GCA_029633175.1). Taxonomy (NCBI): domain Eukaryota; kingdom Viridiplantae; phylum Streptophyta; class Magnoliopsida; order Sapindales; family Rutaceae; genus Citrus; species Citrus glauca. Next base: position 40,815,451 of record JAQOOD010000003.1, on the reverse strand, counting down.
ACTACACTAATATCGTGAAGGCAACCAAGCTGCTGACTCATTAGCAACCTTGGAATTGTATTGTCCTCACCTTACATGGTTCGATGACCCCCCTCTTTGTGTTGGAGACAAGTTGTTTAAGAATCGTTGAGGGTTTTTCCATTATAGATTCTCTTATTATTATTTTTTTCCTTTTGTTGTTTTATTTCCAATGGATTCATACCTCCTTTTGTTCTCGCAATCTTTACTCCGATGTTTAATGAATTCCCTCACTTAGTGGAGGTGTACTAAGTTTTTATTTTTTAAAGCACTAGTGTTTTTGTTCTTTTTCTTTATTTATATTAAACCATTTGGTACCCGAAAACCACATTAAGCCTCGACTAATTTAGATTCGAACCGAGTTAGACCACTAGAGTGGCAAAACTCTCCCAACAAGTATTTAACACAACTGCATTCCCAAGCCTTGAACTAAAGACCTTGGTTAAAGTAGAATAGTTCCATGTTAAGCTAATCTACGGGCTTGTTAGTTTGTTGTTCTTTTTAAAAGTACTAGTATTTTTAATATATGGAACAATTAGCTAACTCACACACCATATTTGTAACACCCCAATAATCTACCTATGAAAGCACAATGGTAAAATTGGAATAAAACCTCACATCATTTATTCTTATTAATGAACCTCAAGATAAACAATTATTATTCATACTTCCAACTGAATTCTTGCATAAAACATTTGAAATAAAATCTCTAAAAAAAAGCCTCTAATCCAAAATAAAAAGTCTAGTCAAAATTTAATCTTTAAAGCAACTCCAAAGGTCCACTAAAAAAAAAAAAATCCTCCATCTAGGTACCCAAGCCGCACCTCTAATCAATTTGCAAAATATTGGGGATGAGGGGTGAGCCGTCTAAGCAAATCCATGTACAATATTTGAAAACATTTTTCATTATACCTTTAAACATTTTATAACATTTTCATTTAGCATAAGAGATGGATTCATGTAAAAGCATTAAAAACATTAAAACATAAATATTTGGTAGCTCATGTCTCGTAGTCATCATTATTCATCATTCAGGGTACTATACCCCCCATTGTTCCTCGTTTAGAGTATTATACCCTACATTGTTCATAACATCATTGTACACAAGATCATCATCCTACCAGCAAGTTGGCCATAACATTACATAACATCATAACATTTGCATCTTATACATTATTACGGACTATGAGCCAAAATATTTTTGAATCCACCTTACATCCTTTCATAAATAGCATTTCAAGTCTTCAAAAACATTTAAAAACATTTCTTTGATCAATTAATTCGTTTAGAAAATTCTTTAAGAAAATATTTTGTTTAAGAAAACTAATTTCCTAAGAAAAATTTATTTTAAAATATATTTATATAAATTCATTTAAAAGTGTTTTTATTTTACAAAATTCATTTAAATATTTTAGAAATCAGTTTTGTAAAAAATTCCATTTAAACAAAATTCTTATAACACATATTGCATTTATTATAAAGCACATCATGCATGAATTTACTTACCTCAATCCGTAGCAATCAACTCAATACCTCAAGAACAAACCAACGAGCTCACCTATGTCCTATAATCATCATAAAAATATCCTTATTAATATTATCTCTAACTTTAAACATAATCCCAATCATCATTAAATCATAGACACTTATACAAACTCAATACTTATACATATTCTAGACATAAACATGAGTATCCTGCACATGCTCATTTTTAATAACCTATATACATGTCGGAAAACCATGAAAATTTACAAAGGTACTGTGAACATGAATAGCATAAGTGAAAATCAAGTCAGAATATTGATCTTTTACCAAAGAACAAAACTGTCCAGCATTGACCAAAACAGACCTTTACCATTTAGGAAATTCATAAAATATTCTCTAGTACTCAAAATAATCCCTTTCCTTTTTATAATTACAGTAGACATATCCAGAAAGAATTTAATTAAAATTCATAATTTTTGGATGCCTGAAACTATTTTAAAAGTATTTTATTTTTGAGAACTTCTAACCTGTCCAGAAAATTCCAGATTTTCAAAAATTCATATCTTCTATTTTACCTACCAAAAATCGCGATTCCAGATTTTAAAGACAGTGGAAAGATTTAAATTTCATTATAAAATGCAACATGGCATATAATGTTCATAAATCAGCCCCATCTGTTACATGTTTTAGCTTCTACAATTCTGGAAAACAGTTTCCAGATCTGTAGTAGCCGCATGTTATAATTTTTAAAAGTTTAACCATAATGAATAAAATTACGAAATTAAATATCAAATGAGACAGAGATCTTTTGATAAAAAAATCGCCATAATTTTTAAAGATGTGTAACCTTACGGAAAAATTTCTAGAAGTGAGAACTGCTGCTGAAAATCAGAATTTTCCAGCACCGGTAACCCAACTTCGAAAACTCATAACAATTTGAATACTCAGAAGATTTCAAAATAAAACCCATCAATGGAAATCTTAAGATGTCTAGTTTCATGATATGTAATCGTATTCATGTGTTTCTAAATAAAGATAACGATATGAAGTAAAGAATGCAGACTATTCATATCATCACATCATTACAAACACCCATATATTAACCAAATCATACTACAAATAATTAAACGCAAACAATTAATAAAAATAAATTATATAAGTCAAAGAAATACTTAATACCTTAAGAAAAAAATCAAAAAAAGAAGTTATAAAACTTTCTTTTTCTTCTCCAAAGACTTATGTTTCTTTTTTTTTTAGGGTTTGTAACGATGTAGAAAATAAAAGATGGCTTCCTCTTAAATACTTTTGGCAATTAATAAATAGTTTTTGAAAAAATAGAAAACGCGAGTTTTAAGAAAATTCCTTTTTTAATAAAAGCTAATAACCTACATAACTTATTTAAAATAAATTGAGAAGTTTTACCTACACACAAATTCCAAATTTGATAAGGATAAAAGCGGAAACAAATAACGGTCCTTACAATATTAGTTCTTGAGTTAAACCCACCGCCTCCTGTAGTCACATGATAAATATTCTTTCCATATTTCATAATATGTAGAGAAGTGAGATACTGTTGCAAATTCATCAGAAATCTCGTACGAACGACAATTTCAACAATTCTGAATTCGGTATATATACAAAATAAACAGTAATTCTTTTAATATTGTCGAGAAAACTATTTGAAGGCCCAATAAAATGGAATTCAAGCCCAAATCGGGGTCCAATGTCCATGGAGGGCGCGTCGCCGGAAGTGGCGGGAAAAGTCCGGTGTCAACCGTTAAAGCACAAGCGAGTTAAAGACTTAAAGTGCTACAATTTTCCTTTGGTGATTTTTTAAATTCCCATTTTACCATTAAAATTTTATTTTTTTGGGGAAAAAAATGCGGGGGAAGGTGATAATATAGCCCAATGATGCTTTGCCATATTGATGAGGTGCAAAGTACTGGGTTATTGATTGTTTTTAATATTAAATTTAAAAGGTCTCATAGCAGACTTCACTGCTCTACCCCATATCAAAATCATTAAAATATCGCACAGCCTCAATATCACACTCTTCATGTGCCTTGTAGAAAGAGAGCGGAGAATATTCAAACCAAAAATACAAATTACATATTATCTTTTAACGTGTGACCAGGAAACATTTAGTATAATGGCATGGAAAATAAAAATAGTTACAAGACTTGAAGGATAGAACACACGGTTTGTATCAAAGTGAGTAAAACAAGCAGAGACGCAGCAATAGTCCCGGTGCCTCTCCAAAGATTGCTAAAATAAACACTTTTCAAAGTTGCCTTGGTATGGTTCCAGCGGTTGCCATAGTGTTTCTTGAGTTTCTCAGAGACGGCATAGTAACGGGAATCACCATCTAAATTTATTTGTCGGCAAAGGCTATTGAACATCCTTGTGATTGTAGCACTGTCACCCACATTATTGGATATAATTTTCTTTTCCACAAGCAAATCTACATCTTCTTTAGTGTTGACGAGCAAATCCATTAGGTCAATGAAATTGCAAACGTGGGTATCATATGGATATTCACACTGCTCCAATGCCATAACGTTTCGGAAAAACAATTCTGTCTCGTCATTTACTTCGATCGTTGGAATTCGCAGCTCATCATGCACTCCCAAACAGAGCTTTTTAACCTTCTTAAAACTTACATCAAGTGAGCATTCTCCTTCGTTACACTTGAACTTCACTCCTGACTCATTCAATTAGACTGCACAAGGTACATCTGTAACAGTTCCTCTTGACCCTGTAGGTTCTTGGAAGTGGTACAGTTTTGTCGCCATAAAATGTCTTCTCAAATCAGTGAAATGTATAACTTCCTCGATCCGCACACCAATTTCACTTAGCTGCTTATCGGGGAAGAAGAATTTACAAGAAAGATCAAAGAAAGAGGGATATCCATGTTCAGGGTTAGGGAAGGCTAACATGTACAGTTCGTTGAGTACAAAGAATGGAAGCTGATTTTCTAGTAATTGTAAGTCACATGAAATACGTTTTAGACGCGGTGGGACAAATAGAAAATCTATCGTTCCAACGTAATTTCTTAGAAACAGTTCAATGATAAAGACTGCATCATACAGAATCATCGTTATGAAATCAATTTTTTTAAGCTTAAACACACACGACGTGTCTACATAGCAATTACGGATAGCTTGTTCGTAAAGGACTACGAAGTTTATAAGGTTTTGCCATGTCTCATCGGTGATCCGCTTGCTAAATTCTCTTTGATATCTTATCTTCTGTTTCTCCATCTCGGCTAATTCATTTTTAGGATGATGAGGATGATGAACAGGGCCTATTGAAATTACCTTAGGAGTGTAGGCTTCTTTATTTAATTTCCAGAGACCCTTAGGGACCCTGTAAATACAACAAAACAAATCTTGACGCTCAAGCTTTTCCCCGACGTCAATTATGACCTCTTTGATCTTTTTAATTGAAGCAATTGTTATTTCATCTTCCGCCATCTCCATGTTCGAACTCCTAATTAATTATAACCAGTAACACACACAAAGGGTCAATTTAACAATAACAATATATACAATCAACCTCAACCACCCTTAGCTAAAAAAGAATTTAATTGTCAGGATAAAACATGATATCAATTATATGTATGGGAGCTTCACACAAATTTACTAAAGGATATAATATCCTGAATTATCAAGCCTTCATGATGGTGTTAGAATCATAGCTCAGATGCAAAGAGGCTTCTATTCTCTCGTAAACTATTATTATTCAAATTACTAATAGGAAATCTTAACTAATCAAGATAATTGCTGGACAAAAATCATATACTTGAAATGCAGAAAGAGCATAGACAAAAAATGTTTAAGGACATGCAAAAGTAGTTGAGCAGACCTGAATTAATATTTTGGCTTTCTCACGCGCGGACGTTCCAAATGTTCTTTTCTCCCTTTTCTGTAATTATGTTTTATAATTTCTACGCTGCACTACTCCGTTGTTTATATAGTTGTTTTCCTTCTGTTTATAAACATATTTTCAATAAAGTCTTCGTCAGGTCAATGGTAATCAATTAATAAGGTTCTTTTTTTTTTTCTGTACACGAATCTTTTTATTTGCATTATTAACAAAGATTGAATCAAATTCCTTGAGCCCAGTTGAAATTATAACAAGCAGAAACGCAGCAATAGTTCCGGTGCCTCTCCAAAGATTGCTGAAATAAACGCTTTTCAAAGTTGCCTTGGTATGGTTCCAGCGGTTTTCATAGTGATTCTTGAGATCCTTAGAGACGGCATAGTAACAGGAATTTTCATCTAAAGTTATTTGTAGGCAAAGTCTATTGAACATCCTTGTAATTGTAGCACTGTCACCCACATTATTCGATATAATTTTCTTTTCCACAAGAAAATCTACATCTTCTTTAGTGTTGACGAGCGAATCCATTAGGTCAATGAAATTGCAAACGTGGGTATCATCTTGATAGTGACACTGCTCCAATGCCATAACGTTTCGGAAATACAATTTTGTCTCGTCATATACTTCGATCTTTGGAATTCGCAGCTCATCATGCACTCCCAAACAGAGCTTTTTAACCTTCTTAAAACTTACATCAAGTGAGCATTCTCCTTCGTTACACTTGAACTTCACTCCTGACTCATTCAATTTGACTACACAAGGTACATCTGTAACAGTTCCCCTTGACCCTGTAGGTTCTTCCAATTGGTACAGTTTTGTCGTCATAAAATATCTTCTCAAATCAGTGAAATGTTTAACTTCCTTGATCCGCACACCAATTTCACTTAGCTGCTTATCGGGTAAGAAGAATTTACAACAAAGAGAAAAGAAAGAGCGATATCTAGTTTCAGGGTTAGGTATGGCTATCCTGTACAGATCCTTGAGTACAAAGAATGGAAGCTGGTTTTCTAGTAACTGTAAGTCGCATGAAATAAGTGTTAGACGCGGTGTGTCTAATAGAAAATCACTCTGTTCGGAACAGCGTCTTAGAAACAGCTCAATGATAAAGACAGCATCATATAGAATCATCGTTATGAAATCAAATTTTTTAAGCTTAAACGTACACGACGTGTCTTCATAGCAATTACGGATAGTTTGATCGTAAAGGTCTACGAAGTGTATAAGTTCTTGCCATATCTCATCGGTGATCCGCTTGCTAAATTCTCTTTGATATCTTATCTTCTGTTTCTCCATATCGGCTAATTCATTTTTACGGTGATGAAGAGGGCCTATTGAAACTACCTTAGGAGTGTAGGCTTCTTTATTTATTTTGCGGTGACCCTTAGGGACCCTGTAAATACAACACCCCCGTTGAGGCTCCAGCTTTTCCCGGACGTCAATTCGAACCTCTTTGATCTTTTTAATAGAGGCAATTGTTATTTTGTCTTCCTCCATCTCCATGTTCCAACTCCTAATTAATTATAACCAGTAACACACACAAAGGGTTAATTAATTAACAATAACAATATATATAATCAACCTCAACCACCCTTAGCTAAAAAAGAAATTAATTGTGAGGACAAAACATGATATCAATTATATGTATGGGAGCTTCACACAAATTTAGTAAAAGATATAATATCCTGAATTATTAAGCCATCATGATGGTGTTAGTATCATAGCTCAGATGCAAAGAGGCTTCTATTCTCTCGTAAACTAGTATTATTCAAATTACTATTAGGAAATCCAAACTAATCAAGATAATTGCTGGACAAAAATCATATACTTGAAATGCAGAAAGAGCATAGACAAAAAATTGTTAAGGACATGCAAAAGTTGTTGAGCGGACCTGAATTAATATTTTGGCTTTCTCACGCGCGGACGTTCCAAATGTTCTTTTCTCCCTTTTCTGTAATTATGTTTTATAATTTCTACGCTGCACTACTCCGTTGTATATATAGTTGTTTTCCTTCTGTTTATACACGTATTTTCAATAAAGTCTTCGTCAGGTCAATGGTTATCAATTAATAAGGTTCTTTTTTTTTCTGTACACAAATCTTTTTATTTGTATTATTAACAATGACTGAATCAAATTCATTGAGCCTAATTGAGATAGGTTATAAATCCACGGTCACATTCAATAAAGTAAGACTTCGATTTGAGTAGAACGGATAAATCTATTTATTTCTATTATAAGAAATAAAGAGTTTAATTTAATGAGAAAATCTGCACTTTAATAAAGTGAGAACTAAAAAATAAACAAAACATACCAACTGTCACGGTCCGGTTTGTTCCCACGCTAAGCCGTGCGGCCTTAGGCGCCAAATACACTCTCTCTTGGCCCTAAGTCAACCTTACACCCAAATCCATTGCTGGATTCGAACAGTGGAACGAGAATTCACTCTAACTCTCAAAGGATGGGAGGAAAGAACTTATATTATTCGATAAAATGCTTACAAAGCTATGTGTGCTAGAATTGTATATTGCTTGTGATTGATTTGGCCAATTGAGGCCCTCTCCTATTTATTGAGTACAAAGAAGCATTTAGAGAGTGTCTAGAGTTATCATAATTACCACCTAAAAACAGTAATTACAAAGGAAATATCTACATACTCTACACAAGTCTCCATGGCTCTAGAATTCTCCATGGGCCAGGCCATGTGAAAGCCTGGGGCATGACATTCTCCCCCACCTATTCCGGAGACGTCCTTGTCGACTCGCTTTGGAAGGCTTTGATCTTGTCTTGGAACTGCCCTCTAATACTATCCATATCGATACATGTATCAAAACTCGGTTTAACGAAACTACCAAAATTAATGGTTTCCATTAAAATGAATCCAAATCGAGCGATGGACCAAGTGTCTTTGTTGTCAAACCAGGTGAAATCGGGCGACAACCCATTGCCCGAATTGATTACACTACCATCGCCCACCCAAATTACAAATTTCAGTGGATTCGGTTTAAAGGAATTTCGCCATCTGAAACTACCCCAATAAAAAGTGCAAAATAATATGTAAAGAGAGATACTAAAAAATTTAAAAAAAAAGATAAATAAAGTTACTAACGTCTTATTAGGGAACTTGACATGTATTATACATATCCCCAAATAATTCAAATGAGAAACACATCTAATTAATTAAGACCGATTTCTAACTTTGTAGCAGATGTCAACAACAAATTGATACAATCAAAGAAAGATTCAGATTTTATTCAATAACAATTTCGTCCTGATCCAATAAAAAGGACTTAATATCATAATTTCTAGGCCCTAGGTGTCGGTGCTTCATAATCTGTAAGATTTTGTAACGTAGCAAATCAAACAAAGAGTTTAATTTAATGAGAAAATCCGCACTCTAATAAGGTGCGGATTATAATTAATTGGGTTAATTTATCGTGTGCTGGATGCGACATTTTTATTTTTGTGTAACTAACATCCTTCCTTTATTCTCTTAGTTCATTCTTTGAGCATGGCAGGTAAATAAAACTGGATGTATTCTTCTTCTTAAAGTAAATAATTTGCATCTTATCCGAAACCTCTTGTGATGTGAGGGGAAAAGTGACAATTTTAAAGCAGGTAGGTATATTTTTGTATGTAATTTCGTGATAAACGCGATGCTTATAATAATTAAATTATTTTTTTTTATGAGTTGTTCAATATCTGACTGCATTTAATTAGTATCAGCGATATTTTATGATCTGGCAATTAGCTGTTGGTTCTTTGATCCCTTTCACTCTCCGAAGGCAAAGTCACGAGTCTCCGGGAAAAAGGACAATATTAATATGAAAAAGAAAAAAAAGGAGAAAATTCGACAGCCAAGCAAGCATGATTGATTTGAGCTGATAACCTTGGAACGTTTTATAACGAAAGATTATTTGTTTTATTAATTAATTTTGCTGTCACATATCAATGCCAAAGTTTCTAAGATCACTCGCATGTGGCTATCATATTTTGAATTATCAACAAAAAATTATAGAATCACATCAACAATACACTATGTTTCTTCTTTCTCATTTAGCATTGGGAAACCAAATTTTCTCATGGTTGCAACTTGCAACATCAATGAGTAAGACAAAGGCTCATCCGAAGTTCACATCCTGGTAAACAACAAAATGATAATGAAGCAACATTAAATATTAGACTTAGCAGATCAAATTCACTGTAACGGCATATTGCACATTGCTTATCTTTCAAAATACTATTTTAAAAGTATTTTATTTCTGAGAACATCTAACCTGTCCAGAAAATTCTAGATTTTTAAAACTTCATATCTTCTATTTTACCTACCAAAAATAGCGATTCCAGTTTTTAAAGACAGTGGAAAGATTTAAATTTCATTATAAAATGTAACATGGCATATAATGTTCGTAAATTAGCCCCATCTGTTACATGTTTCAACTTCTATAATTCTGGAAAACAGTTTCCAGATCTGCAGTAGCTGCATGTTATAATTTTTAAAAGTTTAACCATAATGAATAAAATTACGAAATTAAATATGAAATCAAATGAGACAGAGATTTAAAAAAATCGCCATAATTTTTAAGGATGTGTAACCTTACGGAAAAATTTCCAGAAATGAGAACTGCTGCTGAAAATTAGAATTTTCCAGCACCAGTAACCCAACTTCAAAAACTCATAACAATTTGAATACTCAGAGGATTTCAAAATAAAACCCATCAATGGAAATCTTAATATGTCTAGTTTCATGATGTGTAATCGTATTCATGTGATTCTAAATAAAGAAAACGATATGAAGCAAAGAATGCAGACTATTCATGTAATCACAGACACCCATATATTAACCAAATCATGCTACAAATAATTAAACGCAAACAATTAATAACAATAAATTATATAAGTCAAAGAAATGCTTAATACCTTAAGGAAAACATCAAAAAAAGAAGTTATAAAACTTTCTTTTTCTTCTCCAAAGACTTATGTTTCTTTCTTCTTTTTTTAGGATTTGTAACGTTGTAGAAAATGAAAGATGACTTGCTCTTAAATACTTTTGGTAATTAATAAATACTTTTTGAAAAAAATAGAAAGTAAGAAAACATGAGTTTTAAGAAAATTCCTTTTTTAATAAAAGCTAATAACCTACATAACTTGTTTAAAACAAATTGATAAATTTTACTTACACACAAATACCCAATTTGGTAAGGATAAAAGAGGAAACAAATAACGGTCCTTACAATATTAGTTCTTGAATTAAACCCGGCGCCTCCAGTAATCACATGATAAATATTCTTTCCATATGTCATAATATGTAGAGAAGTGAGATACTGTTGCAAATTCATCAGAAATCTCGTACGAACGACAATTTCAACAATTCTTAATTCGGTTGCCACCAGAACGCTGAGAATTTAGATTTCCAAAAAGGTTAAAAAATTATATATATACAAAATAAACAGTAATTCGTTTAATATTGTCGAGAAAACTATTCGAAGGCCCAAAAAAATGGAATTCAAGCCCAAATCGGGGTCCAATGTCCATGGAGGGCGCGTCGCCGGAAGTGGCGGGAAAAGTCCTGTGTCAACCGTTAAAGCACAAGCCAGTTAAAGTGCTACAATTTTCCTTTGGTGATTTTTTAAATTCCCATTTTACCATTAAAATGTTATTTTTTTGGGGAAAAAAACTTGTGTGCTAAAGTCATGATATAGCCCAATGATGCTTAGGTGCAGAGCAATAGGTTCTACTGTAAGATTTGTTGATATTTTTTTATATTAAATTCAGCAGAACTCATAGTAGACTTCACTGCTCTACCACATATCAGAACTATTAAAATGTCGCACCGCTTTTAACATGTTGAGGTGATGGGATAGGTCCATACAAATCCTTATAGAAAGAGAGTGGAGAATATTCCAACATAAAATATAAATTACATATTATCTTTTAACATGTGACCGGGAAACATTTAATTTAATGGCATGGAAAATAAAAATAGTTAAAAGAATTGACGGATAGAACACACGGTTTGTATCAAAGTGAATAAAACAAGCAGAAACGCAGCAATAGTTGCGGTGCCTCTCCAAAGATTGCTGAAATAAACACTTTTCAAAGTTGCCTTGGTATGGTTCCAGCGGTTGCCATAGTGTTTCTTGAGTTTCTCAGAGACGGCATAGTAACGGGAATAAGGACTTAAAGTTATCTGTAGGCAAAGTCTATTGAACATCCTTGTGATTGTAGCACTGTCACCCACATTATTGGATATAATTTTCTTTTCCACAAGCAAGTCTACATCTTCTTTAGTGTTGACGAGCAAATCCATTAGGTCAATGAAATCGCAAACGTGGGTATCACCTGGATAGTGACACTGCTCCAATGCCATAACGTTTCGGAACAACAATTCTGTCTCATCATCTACTTCGATCTTTGGAATTCGCAGCTCATCATGCACTCCCAAACAGAGCTTTTTAACCTTCTTAAAACTTACACCAGGTGAGCATTCTCCTTCGTTACACTTGAACTTCACTCCTGACTCTTTCAATTTGACTGCACAAGGTACATCTGTAACAGTTCCTCTTGACCCCGTAGGTTCTTGCAATTGGTACAGTTTTGTCATCATAAAATATCTTCTCAAATCAGTGAAATGTTTAACTTCCTCGATCCCCACACCAATTTCACTTAGCTGCTTATCGGGGAAGAAGTTACAAGAAAGATCAAAGAAAGAGGGATATTGGTTAGGGAAGGCTAACCTGTACATTTCCTTGAGTACAAAGAATGGAAGCTGATTTTCTAGTAATTGTAAGTCCCATGCAATAAGGGTTAGACGCGGTGGGACTAATAGAAAATCTCTCGGTCCCAAGCATCCTCTTAGAAACAGTTCAATGATAAAGACAGCATCATACAGAATCATCGATATGAAATCAAATTTTTTAAGCTTAAACGTACACGACGTGTCTTCATAGCAATTACGGATAGTTTGTTCGTGAAGGTCTACGAAGTGTATAAGTTCTTGCCATTTCTCATCGGTGATCCGCTTGCTAAATTCTCTTTGATATCTTATCTTCTGTTTCTCCATATCGGCTAATTCATTTTTACGGTGATGAAGAGGGCCTATTGAAATTACCTTAGGAGTGTAGGCTTCTTTATTTATTTTCCGGAGACCCTTAGGGACCCTGTAAATACAACACCCACGTTGAGGCTCCAGCTTTTCCCGGACGTCAATTCGAACCTCTTTTTTCTCTTTAATAGAAGCAATTGTTATTTGATCTTCCTCCTCCATGTTCCAACTCCTAATTAATTATAACCAGTAACACACACAAAGGGTCAATTAATTATCAATAACAATATATATAATCAACCTCAACCACCCTTATCTAAAAAAGAAATTAATTGTGAGGATAAAACATGATATCAATTATATGTATGGGAGCTTCACACAAATTTAGTAAAAGATATAATATCCTGAATTATCAAGCCATCATGATGGTGTTAGTATCATAGCTCAGATGCAAAGAGGCTTCTATTCTCTCGTAAACTATTATTATTCAAATTACTAATAGGAAATCTTAACTAATCAAGATAATTGCTGGACAAAAATCATACACTTGAAATGCAGAAAGAGCATAGACAAAAAATGTTAAGGACATGCAAAAGTTGTTGAGCGGACCTGAATTAATATTTTGGCTTTCTCACGCGCGGACGTTCCAAATGTTCTTTTCTCCCTTTTCTGTAATTATGTTTTATAAATTTCTAGCTGCACTACTCCGTTGTATATATAGTTGTTTTCCTTCTGTTTATAGCACGTATTTTCACTAAAGTCTTCGTCAGGTCAATGGTAATCAATTAATAAGGTTCTTTTTTTTTTTCTGTACACGAATCTTTTTATTTGCATTATTAACAAAGATTGAATCAAATTCCTTGAGCCCAGTTGAGATAGGTTATGAATTCACCACGGTTACCATTTAATAAAGTAAGAAAAGAATAAGACAATGAAACACGAAAGAATATTTTGTGAGTGCACACTGTTTCCATTCTTTAACTTGAATATATACTATAGTTTACAGGTTGAAACTACTTTGCTTGCAACAGGGGTTTGGTACCTTTTTTTTGTCTTTTTTTAAGGTCAACTACAATGGAGTCTTATAATTTGTTATCAAAACAAAAAAGCTAAAAACTTTTAAATTTTCACATATTAGTCCCACACCTACAAATTTTCAGTTGCATTAATGCTTTTGGAAGCCACGATACAAAAACGAAATTAAATTTATTTAAGTGTGCAATTAAATTTACTCCTTTTATTTTAGGACAAAAACTCAACCAAAAATACAAAACTCATTGCTCAAATAAACAAAAATAATTTTATAAATTCATAAACTAACACTTTATGATTATTAGTAAATTACAATATTTTTACTACATAATTAAATAATTTAGTATGTTAATTAAATATTATGTTATAAAAAATAATAAAAAATTACCGACATAGAATATCAAATTAAATTTATTTTTGTATTTTGTGTATTCCATCTACTTGACATATAAAATCTTTTGTTTAAAAAAAAGATATGGAGTTTGAACCCTGCTCACATGGGTGAAAGGAAATTGGTTGCCATGTTAAATTTTTTTTAAAAAAATCATATTTATATTTATCATCAATTATGGATAGTAAATAATTTACATAGTTTAACTATGCAATAATTAGTTAATTTATTAATTAATAAGTAAATTTATCAATTTAAATAGTTATAATAAATGTAAGAATAAGTCATTTAATTGAAAACCTAGTTCAATAGAGTGAAAAAAACTAAAAATATTGTGGGCTTAGAAATCAATAATTAATTAAAAACATTAATGTTACATTATTTTTTCTTTTGTTATATCAATTGATTCGGTACAAAAATTATATAATCAATGTGTAATAAAATTATTATCAAATTAAAACAGCAGTCATGGCAACAAAAAATCCTACCTCATTTCTAGTTCTCTATTTTCTCAGGCATCATTCTTTTAATAAACTATATGAAACTACCCTTCAAATTATTATCAAATTAAAACAGCCACAGTCCAACAATTCTCATAAAACGTATCCTTAAAAAGAGAAGAAAAATAACAAAAATAGATTAATGGCAAAAGAAAATAATTTCATTTAGCATTATGCAACAATCATAAGTTCCATTGAAGAAACAAAAAGAAAAATAATCATACGATGTTAGACACTTGCTAGAAGCTTGATTGAGACATAACAAAATTCATTTTCTCTTATGTTGATGCGAGATTTTGGTGTCTACTCGTTCACGACCAGGATCTCTCCTCAATTCCTGAACTCACGGCCAACCGAATATACTTCTCGTAACTCTTCCAACCGAGCAGAGCAATGCCTCGTATGACTTCTACTTAGCAGACTCCTGAGCACACAGAAATTGGGCAGAGCACGCTGGGAGTTTTCCCGGCATAAACCCTCCGACGCTCAAGTCAGAAATGTAGGTTTACTTTTTGGGAAACTTGGCCACTAATCTCGTGGCTCTTTTATGATCTCTTAGGCAATCAAAATACCTCTCAGTTTTTCTCTCCTTTCTTAGTAAAAACTTTTTCCTTAAGCTCTAATTTGAAAATGTCTAACCCCTTTACCTTCATTGATAACCCTTTTTATAGCCTTCCTACGAATCTGGCCCCCCACTATCTGCGTCCATCACCTCCCCCAGCTCTCAAAAGTGGGTGCTTGACTATCGTAGTTATGGCTGAGTGGGTTTCGTACCTAGATTCTCGTATAGGAGTGCACGTCTCATTAACTGTTATGGACTGGGTCTGCTAGCTCCAGGCTTCAGTAAGAATGGCTCTTGGCTCTTAACAGGAGGACAGCTCGTGCTATGGGCTAGAAGAGGGCATCCTTGTGACCGAGTAGAAGATTCCTACTTATGGATACTTACTACCAGACTTCACCCATCTACTCGCTTATAAGGAGGTTGGGTCCTCGTCCAGGGTATGGCTGATCTCGTCATTATATATCCCACAAACACTCGTCCCCCATTTTCTGGTATTTGCAATGCAATGGATTAATACTCAAAACTTGATTAGTCTGGGCCTTCTCGAGGCACATCTGACTTCTTGACTATAAGAAATAAGGATATTACTCACTCTCGATTAGTCGCTTCCCCTTTTGCCACTAGCAGGCTGCTTCCTCGAAGAGTCATATCGCAATTAAATTCTAGTGCCTATGTAAAAATATCAAATCTTATAATGCTTAAATTTTGTATGCCGAAGCATTATGGTGTTCCAATTATGAGCTCTAAAGTGCATCTTAGTGAGGGTTTGGATTGCCTTCCAGAGGGACTGAGATATCTTCATTGGCACGAACATCCTTTGAAAACATTGCCATCGGATTTTGATTAGGAGAACATTATTGAACTCGACTTGACTTACGGTAAAATTGAGCAAATTTGGAAAAAGGAAAAAGGTAAAATATATGATTGATTCTAAATTTCATTGGTGCTAGTTTAATATAGTAATTATCTATCTTCTGTTATAGGAAGCTTTCAAATTACAATATATCGACCTCAACCACTCCCATAATCTCCACAGGATCTTGGAATCATCAGAAATCCCACATCTTGAGAGAATTAGTCTTTCAAATTCCACGACCTTGCCTTTCAATCTTTGAGCGACTGCGAAAGCCTCAGTTGCTTTCCGCAATATTCATTTTAACTCTCCCATAAAGATTGATTGTTCATGGTGTGTTAATCTGACAGAATTTCCACAGATTTCCGCAAATGTAGCGGAGCTAAAATTATAGTCTACCTCAATTGAAGAAGTTCCCTCATCCATAGAGTGGCTAACTAATCTAGAAACCTTAGATTTGAAGTTTTGCAGAAGGCTGAAGAAGGTTTCAACTAGCATTTGTAAACTGAAATCCCTTAGCTGCCTCGATCTTGTTTGCTGCCCAAACCTTGAGAGTTCCCTGCAATCTTGGAGAAAATGGAACTCGTACAAAAAATTGATTTATAAGGGTCAGCAATTAAAGAGTTGCTATCTTCAATTGAGCATATAGAAGGACTCAAGTACTTGAAGCTGACGGCTTGCACCAAATTTGGTTTTTTGCCAGAAAAAGCTTGTGCAATTTGAAAAAACTTCAAAAACTTAGCTTGTCCCGATGCAGCTGTTTGGTACTATCAGGTTTATCCAGTCTATCCTCATTGAAATCCTTAAATCTAAGCGGACATAATTTTGAGAGTTTACCTACAAGTATCAGCCAGCTTCCACGGTTGAAATGCCTTCACTTGATAAATTGCAATATGATTCGATCATTACCAGAACTTCCGTTGTGTCTGAATTACTTAAACGCAAGTGATTGCAAGCGGCTACAATCTTTAACAAAAGATTTCATCATGTCTAGAAACACCATCGAATCAGACCCGTGGAAATCGCTACTTGCCGGTGATGTTTAAATTTGTTAGTTGTGTGAAACTCCATAAAGGAACCGAAAGAAACTTCTTTGCAAATTTTCAGCGAAGAGTTCACAATGCTTTGCCGGGGATATTACATCGAAAGGTAGGCACCGGAGTCTCTGCCTCTCTCCTCTTTTTTCTCTCCTCAATAACATTTTGAAATAATAATTTTAAATATTGTTACAGGGAAGACAGGAAACTGATAGACGGCGTGGAATCAGCATTTGTTTACGTGGAAGTAGGATTCTACACTGCTGGTTCAGGACTCAATCTTTAGGATCTTCAATAACTATTCAACTGCCACAGCGTTGCTGTAACAAAAACTTCATCGGATTTGCTCTTTGTGCCGTTATTGAATTTGTGGTAGATAAAAACAGGTTCTTCCGGTTCAGTGTCTGCTGTAAATACGGTTCTGATCACTCTTTCTTATTGGTTGACTCCATGTCCATTTACTCGGTTCATGTCATACTTGTATTTGATCCCTGTTGGAATATTGAGCTACCAGAGGGAGACCCCCATACAACTGTTTCATTTGAGTTCTTCATTAGAGATGTGTTATCTCCATCAGACTCCCGTATTCACCACAAGGTGAAATGTTGTGGGGTGAGTCCAGTGTATGCCATTCCCAACCAGGACACAACACCCAACAGCTTTACTCTCAAATTTGCTGCCAGCAATGAAGAAGAATGCACGCAACATGGGATTGTTCACAGCTCTGAGGAGGATGAGGTAGAATCAATTCGCAGAGAGCAAATCAACGGTCCTCAACGGCAAAGTTCTTTGTTTTCTAAAATTTTTCAAAAGGAAGGTGTCTTATTTCCTTTTCTTATGTAAGCCCAACTCCCTGATTAAGATCCGTTTCTTTATATTTTTGATGTGTTTATTTCTAATCTAGTATCATTTTTTGACGGCTGGTGCAAACTGTGTTATACAGAATTGTGATTCTTTTGTTCATTTTGAGTGCTATATCACGTTGGAAACGGCCATTGGATAAATGAAGGAGGAAAAGAAGTTCGGCTTTGTATCAAATAATTTATATCTAAAGCATATGGGGTAAGACATTTTCTATTTGTTTAAAGTACAGGATTTGCCTAGATTTACTCTAAATCTGTTATGTCTATTGACTTGGATCATATATATTTGAATCCCAATGAGGCCATTAACGTAGTTTTGATATTTATTTTGTTTATAAAGTTCTTTGTACAAGCAAGTAGTCCAGCTCTGCTTTGGGGTAACTCTTCGTGGCTTATATATGGCATATCAATTATTTGTACAAGCAAGTTTTCCAGCATTTAGAAGGTAGGCTAACTTGAACCATAATAATTTGGCCAGTACGGATCTTTGAAGGTGTAAATGCGTAGAATAGACATTGAGCTATCACTAGCGATTATAAGTTTGAAGAGCAGAATAACAAGCAAGAGTCTTGAGGAAAGCAAGCGACTACAGGTTTCCAGAGTCAAGTCATTACTGCAAAAATGAAGAACAAATATTCTTTCTGTTATAACATTAATTTTTATGATTTTGATTCTTTGTCTTTTATACGCGAGGGCAATGTCAATCCGATGTTATCTAGTGTTTAGTATTTATGTACATGTGTAGTTATTAAGATTTTAAATGATTTTCTATCTGTTCTCTTTTTTTATATGGAATTTTTCAATTATATCCAATTAGCTCCCACCAATACATACATTTAAAAACTTCCTGCGGAAACCCATGAAATTGGACAAAAACTATGTACTAATTCTTCCATTCTAATGTTGATAAAGGCTTTGATGCTAATAGAGATGCAATGTCTATATTTGGCTGCCCTGTCACCAACGTTTTAAAATAGACACTCTCTCTCAAACCAAAGTTGTAATCACCCAATTACGTTCTCCCTTGTCCATCATTTGTGCAATATCATGAGTATAAATTTTGAAACTGCAGGTATTATGTTTTGCTTTAATTTTCATTTGTCCCTAACATTTCTCACATAATTAGGTTATAATAAGGAAAAAAACTTATTGATTTTGGACAGACTTTGAACCAAACTATTCCCGTTTCTAATCTCCAAAACGATTGATGTTGCTCGGGACACCTACTTCGTACCTCACAAAAACACTACATGAAACTCTCTGCTAGATTCTCATACAAGAGGAACCTCAAAAAACGATGAGATTTGTTATGCTTTATTAGTTTTACTCCTATGAGTTTCTATGTGCTTTTTGAGTTAATTAAGGATATTTTGTTCGGATATTGTGTTCTAAGCGTAAAATTTGTTATGATTTGTGTTAGCTTTTAAAAGCAGCTAGTAAGGTATTTCTAGACTGTGCGGATTAGCATTAATTATTGTAATTATTATAGTTTTGTATTCACTCGAAATCAATGGAAGTTCTAAGATGCTCTGTTTCAGTTTCCTCTGTTTTCCTTCATTTTCTTGTTTGCCAAGCAGCTTAAATTGATCAAATCTAAATTTCTAACGTTGCTATGTTAGAAATCAGTATGCTATGTTAGAAATTAAACTTATCAAATCTAAGCGTCTAACGTTTGCTCTGCTGTGGCTAGATAGCTGCATTCGTTTTGGAGAGTGAAGACTCAATTTCAATCTTCTCTGTTCTATGGTTCAAACTAAAACAAAAAATTAGCGCTCAACAGTGGGCAAAAAGCTAAAGCTGTTGCTGAAAAATAGGCTAACTAAACTTAAATTTCGGGAAAGCCTATTGCATCACTAAAGTAAGTGTAAATATTATGCACTCGTAGTTGCCACTATGTTGTAATATTAGTAAGTAATGACATGGACAAGAGAAGTGAAATGACTTTTAATCGTATGTGATTGACTTACTTCGTAAAGATAGTAGTTATATATTGATTAACTGATAGAGATACCAATTTAAATAACCATTTGATGTTTTTATTATTAACTGTGAATTAACGAAATGCTTCCAATTGCAGCTTTTTGTAGCCTATAAATGGAGACAATTTTTTGTAATGGTGGGAAGACCATCAAATCTTCGATCTGATCATCAAGTTAAACGAAAAGTTTTTGTGGTGTTTGATCAACTGAACTTTCCTTCAGGGGGAAAATGTTTATTTGGTCTGGCATTGGAAACATATAAATCAATATCTTCCTTTTTTTTTAATTTGACATAAATTATTTTGATGAAATCCAGTTTTTAATATTGTTACGTGAATGTTCTTAGCAGAACCAGAAGTTTCAGCCCTGCCTTGAGGAACCCGATCTGATAATTTCCTTCGGTGCATCTTCCAAGACTGCAGGCATGTCATGAATATATGTATGTTTCATGTTTCAAATTAATATTTTTTGAACAATTACATAATCAGCAAGTTTATCTTATGTCTCCTCTTTCTCCTTTAGGATCTGATTAATATCCGATCTTTAGGATCTTCAATAACTATACAACTGCCACAGCATTATTGTAACAAAAACGTCATTGGATTTGCTCTTATCTGGCATTGAGTTATCACTAGTTATATGCTTCAGCATTTGGGATATAGTTAGCAGTCCTGCTCCTAAGACTAAGAGTCTCGTGGCTGCTAGCTGGTGGCAGGACATCATTTCATTTTATCGTGTATTTCTACACCGCGAGAGCTGCTGGAGGCATGGGTTAACATCGGACTTCAATAGATAAGTTTGAAGAGCCAAATAAGAAGCTAGAGTCTTGATGGAAGCAAGTTACCACAGGTTTCCTTGTTTAACTCAGTACTGCAAAAATGAAGAACAAATTGTCTCCCCGTTACAACATTAATTTTTATTATTTTACCATACCTGAGGGCAATACAAATATGATGTTATCTAGTGTTTAGTCTTTATGCACATGCGGCGTTGTTTAAGATTTATGTCATTTTCTGTCTCGTCGTTTCTGTGATTTCTTGATTTCATGTCAATGATTGTTCTGTTTTAACTACGAGCAAGATGGAACTGATCATGAGTTGTTGCTTTATCCTGTTTTAGAACGCCCCCAGGGGCTCGACAGATCGCAGGTATAGAAACTTTAGGGAAGAGTAGCCTCCAAAATAGATTGGAGTTGCTATGTCTTAATGAAATTCTTGTAGATTTAGGCAACCATTTTCTTATGTTACTTGATTGATGGCTCCAACAAAATATTCTGATGGTTGGTTTCAAGGTTATTTCGCTGCTGTTGAATTGATGATAGATTTTCTGGTCTGATCAAGGCGCTTATTTTTCAAAATAATGTTCCAAAATTAGCTAATTCTATTAAGGGGGCTTCTGCCAACAATATGGACACTGTCAACTCTGTTGCAGCTACACCCCACAGTACCGTGGCGGCAAACGCCATGTTCAAAGCATAAGCGAATTAGCGTTATCGTAAGTTTTCTTGGTGATCTTTTCCAGCTTCTCGACCCAACTAAGGTTTGGCATCTGACAGCGGAATCTCTGTTTTGTGCAGCAACCATCAAGTAAAAGAATGAAGACGAAGAATATCTAAATGTGATGATTTAAATTTGTGATTTTTATTTAATCCGAATTGTTTAGCTGCTCTGTTTTGTTTTTTTGTTAATTGTTATTTATTTTAGTAGAGATTGCTCACTAATAAAAATAACAATAATAACTGTAGCTGATATAATTAATTTCATGTGTGTAATATAGGTACACTATATTATCGCATAACTGATTTAAATTCGACTTTTAAGAATTTTTCACATACTCAATTTTATCTTTATTCCGCTGGTTTGTTGCATTGTTTGTAACACAGCCAAAAACACCTTTGACAAGAGAAGTCAATGCAGTCAGAAATTTTTTGCTTTTCTTATTTGGTTTCTCTTTCAAAATCACAGTTGATGTATTTTTCTAGTCACTGTTAATTAAGTTTTAATTAAAAAAAACTCTTCTATTTAAATAATTCTTTAGCGTGACTAATTTTATTTTCTTGCTTCACTCTCAAAAGAAACAAAAAAAAACACCGCACTGCTAACTTTGTATAAGCCATGGAGTCTAAGGCTGGATTACGAATTTTGAATTATTGCTTTGGTTATTTCACAATATAAATTTAACTAGTTTATATATAACTATTCAATATAAGAAATATCCCGAGAAATTAATTTCTTGTAAGCCCAAAATAAGGAAGGCAGCAAATAATCCAATTAAATAATCTCTACATAATGTTACATCATAAATAAATAATTCAAACAAAAGGGAGAATGGGGTGAAATCCAGTGACCCTTCATAAAATTAGAAAAATGACAAAACTACTTGCAAGGGGTTTGGTACCCTTTTTTTTTTGTCTTCTTTTTAAAGGTCAACTATAATGGAGTCCCATAATTTATTATAAAAACAAAAAACTATTTTTTAAAAAAATTTCCACATATTAGTCCTAACCTACAAATTTTCAATTGCATTAATGCTCATGGAAGCCACGATTTTCAGGACAAAAACTCAATTAAATTTATTGAGTTTTAAAAAAAATCATATTTATATTTATCATCAATCATGATTAATAAATAATTTACATAGTTTAACTATGTAATAAATTAGTTAATATATTAATTAATAATAAAATTTATTAATTTAAATAGATATTAATAAATGTAAGAATAAGTCATTTAATTGAAAACCTAGTTCAATAAAGTAAAAAAAATTAAAATATTGTGGACTTATATGTTATAATTATAAAACCTTTGATTTTTCTTATTTTGCATGAACCAAAAGTGCTATTAATGTTAATGGCCCAATAATCACATCTAACCATTATACAACTCTTAAATTCAACGATGGATTTAAAAAAAGACAAAAAAATAGGGTACCAAACCCCATGAGTATAGTAGCTGGACCCTAAGAAAAAAGATGTGTTATATCAATATATATATATGTGTGTGTATGCATATCTTTTATTGTATAGCTGACAGTTAGTCACTAAGGTCCTTTTTGATGGTGTAATTGGACAGTTATGTCTTAACAACTATAGCACGTATATGGTCAACACCTATTATATATTGTGGTTTGACAGATAGATTTTATCTAATATTTGTATGATTAAAAACTTAAATATTTTTACTAATTTTATTAACATTTTAATTTAAAAGTCATATGTAAAATAAACTGTTAAATTTTATTTAATAATCAATAACTTTTTTTTTTTGGCTAACAACATCTATAACTTTAAAGCCACAATATTTTAATATCATACAGGACCTAATCTACATCCACCGTATCAAAGTACGTACTAATTTATTATAAATAAATAAATCTTGTTATTCGAATCTTAAACTCATATAATTAATAAATTGTTAATTCAGATGGATGAACATTCACCCAAGAGCAAGCGAATAGTATTTACAGCTTCTTCATCAGATCTAAATCAAATTGGACAGAAAAATTAGTTAAAATTAAATTAAACAAACTGCTTATGAAAACACAAGAGACAAGACATTAGATAACTGGGTATGCATTTTGCAAGGATAAAGCTAGGCTAGTCAAAACTCAAAACTTGGCGACAACGTGTTAGCGATTGGTACGATTAGAAGTGGGAACTAGGGATAGGTAAAAAAAAACCTGTTACACCGTTTCGGTTCGATTATAAATCCTGAAAAAAAAACCCGAATGTTTGTAATAATATAAAAAAAATTGAAAATTCGGTTCGATTATCGATTAATGGTTTGAACCAATAATGAACCGGAAAATTGATAATTTTATAATTTTATTTATAATTAACTCGTGCCATAATTTGATTAGTTATGTCAAAACTTACTAAACATTTAAACGCACATAATTACTTTGTATAAGCTCTTATCTTCTCTCACAAATGAGAATCCTAAAATCAAAAATCAAATTCACATCTCACCTCACCTAAACAACCGAAACTCCAATCCGAATCCCACTGCCAAACAAAGCTGCTGCCGCCGCTGCCTGTGGTTGACCACCGTATTGTTCTAAAAATTCGCCTACAACAATGTTGCTTTCTCAAAACTCAAAAAGGTTCGTTAGTGGGCTGCTTAATTTTTTAAAATTAATTTTCCTTTTAAACTACAAGATTTTAATAGTTAAGTTCTGTTTAAAGAAAAATTATATGAATTAAGTTATGTGTTTTAATTCCTTAGCAAGTAAGTCATATATTTTTGCAAGACTGAATTTTTTTATTTAGTTATGCGTTCTTTTGAAAATAAAAAGTTGTGTGATTTAATTTTTTTAATATTTAGTTGTTGCTTGAACCTTAATGGAATAATTTTATCGAGGAATAATTGTTGTATTTTTTTTTAGAATGGAAAAGAAGACAATCTTGATCTTGAAGTACGGCTGTACAGGAAGTCAGTGATGCAGAACAAGAGAGGTTGCTGGGGAAAGAAATAAAAAAGTTGCTTTGAGATCATTTATTTCATTATTTGGCACCATTATTTGTTAAGTTTTGTTTTTGTGATGAAAAAATGAGATCGAAATGGCTACAAAATTGGAAAAGCTCAACCGGCCCAAAATTGGAAAAAATAAACCCGTATCAAACCCAATGCGTTCCACTCGGTTCGGCACTTTATATTATTCGGCTCGCTGTCGGAATTTTTAAAAAATAAACCAATTTATTTGGTTCTATTCAACTTCAGATCGAATCGATCGGCTAAACCGATACCCATCCTACCCCTGAACTAGAAATAGGCTTAAGTACAGGACCCACCAAAATCCAAATAATATGGTAAATGCAAACAAGTATTGATTCTGCGACTTTTCAACTATAGAGCACCAGAGCAGTAGGAGCGGAGGAAAAAAAAATGGTACTTAGATTTTGGACCGAGCTAGCAGACCGAATTGCTGACTAAGTAACAAACCGGTATCTTTTTTAAGCTTGCTTGCTCTCATTTATAATTAAATGAAGACCACCTAGAAAACGGGGCCGTTTTGCTAATCTGTTGTTAAATTCGGTCTGCTGGCTTGGTCAAGCTATCAGAGTAGACTGAGTAGTGGAGAGCAGGTTGGCGTAAATACCAGCAAGAAAGTCATATTTTATTGGTTTTGTTATTATTTTTTTGACTGGGTAATGAGTTCACTGCGAAATAAAGAGAAGAAAAAGCTTAAATCCATCTCCAAACACCAAGTAAAATAGGATCTGTCGATATACTCTCAAGAATCTCTGCAGTTGATTAGTTACAAAATGTTAACAACTTTCTTAATGGCTTTATCTTCTTTAACTATGAAAGATACTGTAGTGATGCGGCCTGCCATTTTGAAGGGAATCGAAGGTTCAAAGATTTCGGCCACCATTTTCTCGGAGGACAAATTGTTATTCCAAATGGCCAAATTGTTATTCCGGTTGTCTATCCCGTAGATCCGTCCGATGTGCAAAATCAGACGGAAGCGTTGACGGACGCATCCCGTCTGCCTGGATCTCGATTCACGATAACCAGCAGGTAAGTCTTATCCCCATCTCATGTATTAAAATTATTAGGAATAAATGAAGCAATCTTTTTATATTTTCTTGGCAATTCAAAATATATGTTTCGTTTTTTCTTTCATTTAAAATAAAGAGCCATTCTATTGGGTCATCCACATCCCTGATGCCGTTTTTGTCGCATTCCTATCTTTCATCTGGCCCAAAATCAAATTTCTATAAATGATTCGTACATATTTCAATGAAATTAAGTTAAATTTTTTATATAACTCAACCCTGAATGGATTACATAAATTTTAACTCTACAAAAGTAACCTTATTATACAGTTAATTTATTGCCTATAATTTTAAAACCTATTTAATTTTTTCAATTCCTAAATTAATTTTTTAAGAAATTGCTTCATATGAATGAATTTACACAGGAAACTGATAAAAAGGAGCCGGCTCCCAAACAAAGAAGTGATATAGGAAATTTGTTGGGAAGAAAGTTGCAGGCACTTAATAGTTTTACTCTTCATATCTTTTTTATACTTACATAAAACTCTCTCAACTCTCAAGTTAGCCATCTTATATTATAAAGAACTTGTTTTATACACACACACACTAACATCCTATGTCTAATACATAATCCATAAATTAACATTAAATTAAAAAATGATATTACATCACATAAGTCTAACACTGTGCAAATTAACAGGGAAGCTGATTTTTCGCTTGATATAGTGGATGCAATTGAACGAAAGATTCCTGGATTGTCACAACCTGAAAAGCCTTTCGTACCTTCCATGGCTTCATCAGTTAGAAAACCCCCTAGTTTAGCCATCCAACTCGATATTCCGAAACCAGTATCCTGTCCCGGCCTTTTTCATACTGCAACCGCCAGTTACGGCCGAGAAATTGACGGACTACACCCACTCGAGCGGCTCCAAGTTCTTGGTCAGGGTAATGGCGGCACCGTCTTCAAAGTTCGTCGCAAGCAAACTCTTGCTCTTTATGCTTTAAAGGTCATGCACTGTGATCGCGGCACCTCTCCTAAACCTCAAGAACTCAATATCTTGCGCCAAACTGACTCTCCTTACATTGTGAAGTGTCATCAAATCTTCACGAACGCGTCTGGTGAAGTATCTATTCTCATGGAGTACATGGATGGTGGCTCGCTGGAAAGTTATCTAAAATCTTGCGGTCGCCTTTCTGAAGATTTAATCGGCACTATTTCCCACCAGGTTCTCAAGGGTCTTTTTTACATGCATTCCAGGAACATTGTTCACCGTGACATAAAGCCGGCGAATCTTTTGATCAATGAAAAGATGGAGGTCAAGATTGCTGACTTTGGAATAAGTAAGATCATACAACAATGCTTGGAGCGCTGCAGCACCCCTGTGGGTACTCGTGCTTATATGAGTCCGGAGAGGCTCGACACCGAAAAGCATGGAGGCTACAATGGATTCGCTGCGGATATATGGAGCTTTGGGGTGACGATGATGGAGTTGTATATGGCATATTATCCATTTTTGGAGCCGGGACAGGAGCCTGATTTTCCGAGCCTAATGTTGGCCATATGCTTTAGGGAGCCGCCGAGCTTGCCGGAATGTTCGTCAGAGAAGTTCAGAGATTTTATCACGTGTTGCTTGCAGAAGGACGACCCTAGCAAGAGATGGACTGCTTCACAGCTGGTGTCACACCTCTTTCTTGCTGATGCATGACTAGTTTTTGCATTAATTAGCTATAAGAACTTGTTAAATTGGAGCTGCGGAACCAGAGTCTGATCGGATGGATACCTGGCCTGCTTTTTTTCCCATTTGTTTCTAGGTAGCTATAGATAAGTTTAATTAAAGAGCAGAGAGCCAGAAATTAAGCAAGCAAGATCCTTGAAGCAAGAGAGCTGCTGGAGGCTTTTTCTTGTTTTTCAGAGTATGAGAATGTAATTAGATCTCCTGGCTTTTTGCTCTGTTCTACAAACTAATTTGTCCTGGCAGTGTTTTCCAAGTCGGTGCGGTTTACATTGTTGTGCATTTTCTTTGGTATGAGAACTGGGGAAAAAAAAAACCTACATAATTTCCCCACCAAATTAGCTTTTACTTTTTCATATATTTTTTTTAATTTTTAAATATATGACTTATAGGAAGGAAAAATTTAGAGATTATGAGAAGTGAAACTTATGCTCTGACCGAAAACTTTATAATTTAAGTGGTTGTTAGTTTTGCCATTAACTCACAACACTTATATTTTCACAAATTTATCCAGCCCTAATTATAATGCAGAAACTGCATGGTATCAGCATTTTTTTACCTGTGATAGTTATTGAAGATCATAAGGCTTTAGGATCTTCAATAACTATCAACTGCCTCAGCGTAGTTGTGACAAAAGCTGGATTTGTTCTTTGTGCAATTATTGAAATTGTGGGGGTTAGTCTTATACCAGCGTCATCTGTGAATACAGTTTTGATCACGCTTTCTTGTTGGTTGGCTACCTGACCATCAATCAGAACATGTCATACTTGGATTTGATTCCTGTTGCTGTATCGGGCCACCGGATGGCGGCACAACCAAACTGCTGTTTCATTTGACTTCTTCATTGACCTGAAAGGTCATAGGTGTAATGCTTTGGGTGAGTCCAGTGAAATGCAAATCTCAACCGGGCCAAACCCAGAAATGAAGAAAAATGCACTCAACATTGGAAATTTCATAATGACTTTATTGATATGGCAGGCACGAGTAGTGGAACTTCTGCAAGTGTTGGACGATCTGATGAAGAGGTATTGGAACCCAGTCCCAAGAGAATTTGCAGAAAACACATGAACACATGACGAGGATGAGGAGGAGACAATTTGCAGAGTGCAATTCAACACTCCTCAGCAACAAATTTCTCTGTTTACTCCATTTTTCCGTAAGAGAGGTAGCTTCTTTGCCTTTCTTATGTAAGCCCAATGCTATAATCAATTTATGTTTGCTTACTTTTGATCAAATATCTCTTTTTATTTATTTATTTTTTAAATACACTTGCTGCAGACTGCGTTCTACAGATTTGAATTTTGTTTATTTTGATTCCAATAGGTTGGTGGAAATGGGCATTGGATCAGTGGAGTAGAAAAAGGAAGTTCAGCGTTGTATCACACAATTCATTTCCGAGGCAAATGGGGCATGAAATGAACATTTACTCTTTGTTTAACAGACAAAATTTATTTAATAGTAGTGTAGAGATTGACAAGTTATATTAACCAACTTGAGCAACCTCTCCCAAGATTACTAGATTAGATTTCCAAGATGAATTAAAGATGATCCAAACTCACAATGATTAAGAACAACTTAACAGAACAATGAATTAACAAGAAACAATCGAAGAAAACACAAAACCCACAAGAAAGAATCCAGACACAGCAAGTTACGTGGTTCAGTCAATTCAACATTGACCTACATCCACGGAGGAACAAATTGATCAACTTTATTGATTGAAACAAGTCTCCTTTACAAAATGGATGTTTTGCTTTGCCGTTTGAAACGCAGCCTATTTTGCCGTTTTGCTTTGTCATCACACACCAAATCCCAAAGCTTCCTGTCGTTTCCCTGAGCCTTTTAATTTGTTTCATTCTGGTCCAACAAGTAGAATGAAGTTTTTATGTTGTTTGGTGAATGCAGTTCTGCACTTTTATTGGCCCTGCTTTAAGGAATCACTCTGAATATTTAATGTAAGAAAGCCTTAAATGTAAGAAATACTTATGGATTGAGTAGGAAGCATTGAATGTAGAAAAGGCTGGTGCATATATGACTATTCATCCGTGTGTTCATCCTGATATTTCCTTGTCTTTGCACGTTCAACAGTTTTTGCCATGATCCAGTGCCTTGTCTTGTGCATATATTAATCTTTTAAGGATGTGTAAGTGGCAAGCCTAGTCTCACCCAATTATTACTGCAGCCATAGATTATTCTTCATAGAGTAAAAGGAATTTTAGCCTCATACTATAGATGCGACATGTGTGTGTGTATATACTCATCCCAGCAGCCAAACCCAACCCAAAACTTATGTTATAAATTTGCTCATCCAGGATTTCCTTTGAAGATATCTGTTTGGTCATCTACGGTGATTTTCTCTCGTCTGTTTCGTTTACTTACCCCCGCAACATTAATATAATTTGGACTTCTCGTGTTGTACTTATTTTGGTCAGGTTCTGAAAGCATACAAAGGGAACCTGTTCCCTCTTTGTTTAACTAGCAATTTGCATTGTTTTAATGTTGCTGGGTGAATGAAGTTCTTCGTACAAGCTTGCTTTCTCTACAAGTTACCAATCCCAACAAACACTCCGGCCACAAGTTTGTTATAATTGTAAAAGCATTTATTAGTTCAATTTTTTAGACCGTACGGATTAGTATTAATACATGTAATTTTTATAGTTTTGTATTCACAAAAGTATCAATCATTTACCCTTATATTCTCGATTTTGATCATTTGATGACTTTGCTGGGCCACAAAGTCCAAGCGCTTCGGCTTTTTAATTTATAATATATTTAATTATAATCAGGTATTTTTTATAATTTAATTGTAAATCTTTTAATTAATTTTTAATTATTTTATCTTCATCGGTAAAATAATTTAAATACAGTAATAAATTCCATCACTAGAAAGATACCATTATATTTTTACAATTAAGATAAATTAATATTGTTTTTTCTTTTCATTAAGATCTCTAATATTGTTAAAAGGGGTAGTATTATAAAAGCGAAAGAAAAGTAAGGATATAGAAATAAGTAGGGTGGCAAAATGAATAAATGAATTGTATTTACATCGAATCGTGAACGAATTAGATCAAAACTTTACTGATTCGGATCCGATTCATTTATTAAATAAATAATCGGTTCGATTCATTTACTTCTTTTAGTAGAATTAATAAACGAATCAAATCAAATTTGGATTCATTTGTTATTCATTTATCTTATAACGAATCCATAATGAATCGAATTGAATATGAATTCTTTTAAAAAATAGAATTAATAAACAAAAATTAAGCAAAATACAATATAAAATGACCACAAATTTAATATCCTACAAAATAAAAACTTATTATCATTTATAATTACTATATTAGCCTTCAAACTTTAAAAAAATCGTACATATTAAAGGATAAATAAATAATTTAATTAAATAAATAATAAACTAATTTTAAACAAATGAATTGTATTCAATTCTTTTATAATCCATTTATTAAACGAATCATAAACGAATAAACAATTCAATGTCCTAAAACTTGAATTCGATTCATTTAATTATGAATCAAATTGAATTCAGCCATTTATTTGAATCAATTTTTCAAATCCAAACCCACTTAATTTGCATTGAATTGGATCGAATAAACGAATTCAGACCCAAATTGCCACCCCTAGATATGATATAATTAATTTAAAATATAAGAATCAAACAGACACTTAACCCACTCTCTTGTATTCGAGGATCTTCATAAGTTCATCGAGACACCGTCTAGAAGATGCATAGCCATCAAAGAAGAAAGTGATAACTGAAATGGCTGATACTTCAATTGCTTTCACAAGTGACTTTGAAATTCCATCTCCTTTGCTAAGTTGGTCATTAATGAGGGTATGGATATTTTGGACAGAACGGAATAAAGATGGCTAGTAAAGTTGCCATGGGTGTTATCTCCTCTAAAACTAAGAAAAACATCATAATTATAGTAGTTATGGGATTAGAGGAAGGAGAAGAAGGCATAACATAAACAGTTCAATAGATGAGGAGATATATTGATGAAATGAAAACAATTACTAAGCCAAAATGAGGATGAGTCTGCCATAAATTTCCTGATAATTACCTTTCCATTTTCCAAGCATTGTGGAAATAAATTCATGGAAGATTATGACTCTACTTGTCCAAATTGACTGTATTTTTCTAGAGGTAATTAAATTATGATTGTATATTTTTAGAAAGATAAATGTGTCTAGTTTTTGAAGTATTTTACGAAATCAAATTTGGACTTCTCTTCTGGAGGATATTCAAGATTTAGCTAGCAAATGTCATAGCAATCAAGAATTCTGCACAAGGCCGAAAATTCTCAATTTATTGGCATCAATGCATCAAGATTCAGCTAGCAAATGTCATAGCTATCGAGAATTCTGCACAAGGTCGAAAATTCTCAATTTACTGGCATAAATGCATCAAGATTTAGTTAACAAGCTTCATATCACTGGAAGCTTTGTGACTCAGGAGCTTAATGAATTTTACAATGTTCAATTTGAAGTTTATTACGCTAAGATATGAGTAAACGAGTGTTAACTACTCAAATCTTATTGAAATGCCCACCCAATTTATTGACTTATAGATTTTTTCAGTTGAAACTAAAGACACAGCGTTATGAGTTAAGACTATTGGCACCCTTTTGTTAGTTTCAAAAAACTCCGACTATATGATAATTAACATATATTGACCAAAATACAAGTAAAATTCTTTCTTTTCATTTTTCAATCCAATTATTTGCCCAATCACGATTTCTCTCTCTCTTCAATCTATACAATTGGTTGGCACAGATTTAAAACATTAATTTTTTCAGTTTCTTTATTTTTTAACATTGAATTTTGAGGAAATTTGTGTCTTTTAACTTTGTAGAGAGAGAAAGTTTGAAGGAAAAGAAAGGAGATAGCAAAACTGTAAAAAAGATTTCAAGAGGGAGAAAAATTTTTAAAATTAAAAGATTTACTAAAGAAAATAGTGTTTATTTAAAGAAAATTGTATTTTTGAAATTAGGTGGAGCATAATTAAAATGGATTTTAAGAGGATTTTGGAGGGTTTGATGATATTTAGATTGGCACACCATTTTTGTAATTAGCAAATGTGAAACTCAAACCAAGCTTTTTGACAAAGAAAAGCTTTATATAAAAGCTTGACAAATTTGGCCAAAACGTGTTCAAATTTGGCACCAAAGCTTGGAAATTTCTACAAACATATAGCTGGCATGCAAGTTTTCTACAACTAGCATGCAAGCTAGCACAAATGAGCAAATTGTTGTGTTGAATTTTGGCCATTATTCAGGCTATAAATAGAGAGGTGATGAGAGCTTGATTTGCATCCTAAAATTTGTTAAGCTTATAAGTTTCTAAGCTTTTGAGAGAAGTGAGAGAAGTGTGTCTGGGGAATTTATCTTTCATGCAGAGTGTGAGAGTACTGGGTATATTTGGGTTTTTGAGATGACCATTTGTACTTGAGAGATAGTCTATTGTAAGTAGCGTGTATTTTTTCATGTTTAGGAAAGTTTTGTCAATAAGGCGATAAGAGTATAAGGATTCTGGTTTTTAATTGGGACCGAGTTCCCGTTCAGTCTCCTGAAAACTTTTCTGGTGCATTTATTCCCGTGAAATTAACATAATAGATACTGTTTTTCAAGTGGAAATAGTTTGTGGAGAAAATGGTATAAGGTGAAACTTCTAGAATTAGGGAGAGATCTACTAAGACTATTTCAGGAGACATTTCAGGTGGGAGGCGAGATTTGTCAAATCATTATTCAGCACATGTTATAGGAGGCTAGGAGATCGATGTTGAAAAATTTGATGGGAAAATAAACTTCGGCATGTGGAGGCACGAAGTTATGGAAGCCCTTATTCAAATCGGTCTTGATATTGTTCTGAAAAATAAAAGACACTTGCATGATGAAGAAATTTAGGATCGTGTGAATGAAAAAGCATGTGGTCAGATCAAATCTTGTTTGACCAATGAGGTAAAATACTTAGTAAAAGATGAGGAGTGTACGATGACTTTGTGCCGTACATTGGAGAAGAAGTACCTGCTGAAAAGTCCTGAAAATCACCTTCATGTAATGAGCTAAGTATATGGCTTTCGAATGAAGTTTGGAGTGTCAATACACGATCATGTCTCAAGATTTGGAAAATTACGTGCTGGTTTGAAGAATATTGATGAAGATATTAAGGATGAGGTCAAGGCTATGATTCAGTTACACTCATTGTCAGAGGAATATAGTCATTTTGTGACTACCTTGATATATGAAAAAAGTGTGATCATCTTTAAAAATGTTTGCACAGCATTGACTAATTTAAAAATTCATAATAATGATAAACATTCCGAAAGTGCATTGTCTGAAGCTTTGTTTGCCAGAGAAAGAACGATGGAGAAAAAGAAGAAGTGTGGTGAAAAGAATTCTCGATCCAAATCGAGAAGTATAAACATAGCTCGAGATGAGTGTGCCATTTGCCATGAAAAAAGGTCATTGGAGGAAAGATTGTCTGAAGGCTCAGCACATGGCATGTGAGGATGGAGACTCAGACTGCTCACTGTCTATTACGTCTACAACATATGTTGCAAGTTCAGGTGAATGGATACTTGATACTGAATTAACCTACCATTTGTGTCATATTAGGGAATGGTTTACAGATTTCAACGAATTGGAATCTAGTGCAGTTGTGATGGGGAATGATCAACCTTGTCGCACAATGGGGATATGAACAATTCAACTCAAAATGTTTAAAGGAATGGTCAGAGAACTAAAAAATGTTAGATATGTTCCAGTTTTGAAGAAAAATATAATTATATGGGTGCTCTAGAAGCTAAAGGCTACAAGGTTACTATTGAAAATAATACAATGAAGTTCATGTATGGGGCTATAGTGATTCTGCAAGGAGTTCGGCATCAAAATTTATACTATTTGAATGGAGGTACAACTGATGAAGCAAATGTTGCTGAGGTGCACAATGACACTACCAAGCTATGACATTTATGATTGGGACATACTAGAGAAAAGTCTTTGCAACTTTGATGAAGCACGGGCTCTTAAAAGGTACTAAAACCTGTAAATTAAATTTTTGAGAGTATTGTGTAGTAGGCAAGAAAATAAGGGTCAAATTTGGTACAACTAATTACGATACTCGTGAGATCCTTAAATATATTCATAGTGGTGTATGAGGACCAACCAAGATTGCATCAATTGGTGGAAATCATTATTTTGTTATATTTGTTGATAATTTCTCTAGACGTGTGTGAGTATACACCATGCGAACAAAGGATGAGGTTCCAAAGATTTTCGTGAAATGGAAGAAATTTGTGAAAATTCAAACTGGCAGAAAAATTAAAGTATTACGATATGAGAATGAGGGTGAATATACTTTTAATCAATTCTTGCAAGTATGCCGGAACGAGGGTATTAAAAGACATTTCACGGTGAGATATACTTCGCACCGGAATGGTGTAGTTGAGCGTATGAATAATACTTTATTGGAGAAGGTACGATTTATGTTATCTAATGCTGGTTTAGATGAAAAGTTTTAAGTTAAGGCTGTGAGTTATGCAAGTCACTTAATAAACCGGTTGCCTTCTATTGAAATTGGAGCTAAAACTCCTATTGACATGTGGTCTGGAAAACATGCACAAGACTATGATTCCCTTCATATATTTGGGTGTCCAACGTATTGTCATGTCAAAGATGGTAAATTGGATCCTCGTGCGAGAACAACTATCTTTATGGAATTCAAAGGTGGAGTCAAAGGCTTCAAGCTTTGGTATCTCGAAGATAAAAAGTTTGTGTATAGTAGAGATGTCACGTTTGATGAGGTTTTAATGATGAAAGTTTCAAGTTCTCGGCAGGTGGAGAACAAGACCAGAGATGTATTGGAATAAGTAGAGTTTAATGCAACTCCATATATACCAATTAGTTCTACATCAGAGAATAGTTCAACGGTGGAGAAGACTCCCAAAGTCGAAACAACTGATGATGTAGATAATTATGATTCTATAGCAATAAAGAGGCCAACAAGAGAGATAAAAAAACTCGGATGGCTTACTAAAGACGTGGTGGTAGCCTATGCACTTTTAGTTATTGATGATGACATCTCCAATACTTTTAGTGAAACATTATGCAACAGTGAAAGTGATATGTGGAAGTTAGTCATTTGGAAAGAGATGAAATCTCTTCATTAAAACCAGACTTAGGAACTTGTAAAGTTAACAAAGAGGAAAATGATTATTATCTCTCTTATTGAACATTTTTGGGTTAAGAAGGAATACATCGGAAACAAAACATTATTTTTCTTTTAATAATAGCTGGACTTTGCATATTATCAAAGACTACATACAAAAAGGAAATTTATAAAAAAAAAAAAAAACGAAGCCTAGTCTTTGCATATGTCTTAATATTTTTTCCTATGATCCGGTGCTTAGTCCGATGCATTTCTCTGTTGACCTGACTTGGGCTTACTGCATTCTGACAATTATTCATTTTCTATGTTAGAAAATACTCTGTTATTTGACAATATAAATAATAACTTGATTATAATTTCTCAGTTAAGTAGCTAACTAGCTAAAATTAGAATCAATTGATGCTCATCATCTCTTGTAAAGTATGCTACAATTGGTAAACAATCGATTCAATTTTAAAGAAATTTCATAGACCCACAGTGATACCCGGGCTTGTACCAAGTATGCAGCGTATGGTAATCGGAAATATCCAAGAAATTTCCATCTTCCAGGAAGCCTAAAATAAATAAAGGAGGCTCTTGCTTTTTCTAATTTTGTTTCCTTTGCTTATCCCTCATTGATTGCATCAAATTTTGTAAATTTATTGCATTGAGAACTCCAAGAAATTTCAGGAAGCTCGACGGAAAACTGTAGAGAATCAAAGAATAAAGCAGCAAGAAAGTCTGGCGAGAACCGCACACGTGTATCATTTAAAACTCTTATTAATCTTCGATTAACTTGGAAGCCAACAATGGTTCGGGATTTTGAAAATAAAATAGAATTAATAAAATCCATAAAAGAGATTGAATGAGCTACAAAACTGGAATATTTCGTATTAGAGATGGTGAAATGGACGACTATTCAAATTGACAAACCAATAATGCTCCAGCAAGTCAATTATTTCGAAAAATAATCCAGCCTTATCCATAAATAGGCTAAGCCGAACGTTACAAGCGAGGGCATTACTTTCTACGGAATGCAGCCCTAGCCCTTAATCAATTAATTCAAAGTGCTAAACACACCGCACTGCAATTTTTAAAATTTACACGCCCTGTATTTGGTCTGAACAACATCAGCGTGTGGTAGGTCGTAACTCATGAATGTTCTTCTTTGGATTTCTTAGCGTGTGGTAGGTCGTAACTCATGAATGTTCTTCCTTGGATTACTTAGGGTGAGGGACAGATGCATCACATGATCAGTGGGGGCTCTGATAAAAAAAAATTTAAAATAAAAAATATTTTAATTTTCTAATTAGTCCCTATTAAATTTATTAAAATAATTACTATAAAATATAAACCTCCATTAAATTTAAACTTTGACTTTTAAGAAATATAAAAACTTATATTTTAATTAAAAATAATGATAGCCCACCACCTCAAATATTTTCTATTCTAAAAAATATGGTTAATTCTTTCAGTTTATTGAATAATAGTAGAACGAACGTTTTCAATAATAAAACTCATGAAAAATCATCTTTAGAAGCAGATGGGATAAGTGATAGTTTGGTTGTTTCTATAAGAAACAATAAATTTAATAATATTGATAATAAGTCTATTGCATAACATTTTTAAAATATAAAAATGCGTTGAGATTAATTATAAATGTATTAACAAATATTTTATATATTCAAAATTTTAGTTTTTTTATATTTTACTATTATCTAATTTAGCCCTCGGTAAATTATTTTTCTAAATCCACCACTGCCTAGGGTTAGTGCCAAGCATTTACTGGTTCGGTTTGGTTCAATTCAGCTTCCAAACCCCATCAAAAGGAAATGACTTGGTTCATTAGAATCCGAATCAAATATGAACCGAATTAAAGAACCGAATCGAACTATCTTGGTTTAGTTTGTTTTGTTCAAAGACAAAATGTAATACTTCTTTGCAATTTTTCTTTCTCTATCACTCAAAATCTAATCTAAATTTATCATGAAAATAAAAATTTAAAAGTAGTATAAGATTTTGAAGATAAAAATAAGTGTGTCAGAAGTCATGGAAATCTTCTGTTTTGGGGACACGAATCGTGACCCTAAAAAGATTTTGACTAAAAAGTGGTCAATTAAAAAAAAATTATGTGTACATCTAATTAGTAAGTCTTTGTTTTTTATTGTAATTTCAATTAAAGAGTAAAATCGTAAACATCATGGAGGGCTTTTATAAGAACTTCTCAGTACTGTTGAAAGCTTAACTTGGAGTAAAAATAGTGCATGGCCCATTTAAAATTCTTTTAGGCTATATAAAATTGAGCCCAACTTTCATGATATAAGTGGTATCTTCAGACTGTATTTGTTTATAGCTCAAAAATTATAATTGTATTATTTTCTAGTTAGCGTTCGGCTGGCCTTCTAGTGTTTTTAGGTTCACTCGTTAATAGTGTAAATCAAGTCGTTCCTATTTATATAGAAGCATATTTCTCATATTGTACCAGCTTATATATTCAACTTTCTGTTCATATTACTCAAATAAAATCATATAATACATGATAAACTTACAAATGTAATTGATCTTGAATAATGAAGTTAATTAAAAATTTGCTTAAAAAATTTCAATCATAAGTGATAAAAAAGGTGACAGCTTATCTAATAATACTCGTAACTGAGTGCTTCAGACAAATTCTTTGCATAATGAGGTTTTGTTAATGAAATTCTTTATTTATTTTAGTGAGAAAGAATGTGATATATTTGAATAATTTAATTTAATAAAAAGAAAAAGAACAAGTATAACTACAGAGGAAATAAATCATGACATTATGATAAGTATTGTTAATTCACTATTACTATATAGCTTTGCAACTTTTCTAATAATAGTGATAATGTTATAATGTGTTAATTAGAGCAGGCATTAACATTTTTTTAATAATAATATACAGCAATACTAACATTTAGCCCCCTAGTGATTTCGATTTTAATCTTAGATTGATGTTTTGCAGAAGGCCAAATAAGATTTCAACTATCATTAGTAAACTGAAATCCAGTAGTTGCCTTGATCTTGTTTACTGCTCAAACCTTGACAGTTTCCTTGAAATCTTGGAGAAAATGGAACTTCAGAAAAAATTGATTTATATAAGTCGGGAATTAAAGAGCTATCATCTTTAATTGAGCATCTAGAAGACCTCAAGGACTTGCGCTTGATGGCTTGCACTAAACTTGGTAGTTTGCCGGAGAGCTTGTGTAATTTAAAAAACTTCAAAACATTTGCTTGTGTTGATGCAGAGGTTTGGTATTATCGGGTTTATGCAGTTTATCCTCATTGGAATGCTTAAATCTGCAGGGATCTAATTTTGAAAGTTTAGTTACAAGTATCAGCCAGCTGTTGGAACATTTTTCAAAATAAATGGTGTCTTATTTTAAAGATATGTCTATTTAATTGTGCCTTATAGAAGAGGTATATTTTCGCTTAAGGACACATCTTTTCATGGTGACATTTCATTTGAAGATGTATCATTTCATGGTGATATTTCATTTGAAATGGTAATAGTTTAATTTGGACCATTGATTAAAATTAAATCTTGATTCAATAACCATGAATAAAGGGGTATCATGAAAGATAACAACCGAAATGGAAAAGTACTAGTATATCTATAAATAGAGGCCATGTTTAAGCTATTTAGATGTGAAAATAATGATCTCATACCACTATTTTCTCAACCCTCTTTTTAAAAATGAATTTCAACATAAAACACTTATTTTTGTACGTTAAATATCACATATATTATTTTCTGCAAGAACAATATATTGTTTTTTAGCAGGCTTGCAACATTCAAAAGTATTTTTGTTTGCTTTCGTTAATGCATAACACAAGTAAACAAACAAGAGCTTCATTTGCTTCATGCATGTGCATCACTCAATTGGTGGTGGTAAATAACGTATTAAGGAAAGCGACATTTGTAACATGCTTTGAAATATATATTATTTTCAGCAATCTACCCATTACTATTATTTTCTTCATACATATAGAGTTGTAAACACCTTACTTTACATAATAAAATTCTACCGTTATTATTGCAATTCTCTACATTTGCCATTCCCAACAAGTACATATCACCAACGCCAGCTTTCTTGGTTGAAATGCCTTTACTTGACAAATTGCAGTATGATTTGAAAGAGGTTGGAATTACCTTCACACTTATTTTTGATTTGTGGAGAACTTGTGATGCTCGTTGAACTTGAATCCGACGAGGTGGATACATGAAAAAGGTACTTCAACCCACAAATAAGTATTTGATTAAGATTTTGAGGAAAGAAGAATAGTAACAAGATTAAATTTTTCTCTTTTAAAGGATGAACAATGTTCTTTTTTGGCTTAGGAGGGATGCCCCTTTTCTTAGTGAGATGATCCCTATTTATAGATGATAGGTGACACTAGTTTACGGTTTTGCCTTAGTCTCTCTCCTTAATGACAAGTGTCATCCACCATTATTGCACACATGAATGTAAACTTGATCATAGGGAAATAAACATATTTATTCCGTACCTACGTCATTTATTCCATTTCTATGTACTTCCTTATTCTTATGATCTTGGGCTAGTCATCTTTAACCCCGGAATCCAGGATTAGAATGAGTTTTCTACTTCTAGTTATTTTTTGTAAGTTCTTGAGAAATTTTTTTAGTGTTACTCCACCATTATAGATTGGATATTATTTATTTTTCTAGGATAACTTCTTTCTTTCTTTTTTTTTTTTGTATGGACATGTAGCGTAATCTTGTGCCTCTAAAGTATGGCACTGTTTGAGAAAAAAATAGGAGGAACAATAAAAGTGCCACGTGTCGATTATTGGAGTGAGTCCAGAACGAATTACGGTACTCTGCGTGAATTGGGATATCCCGTATAGAAATGGGTACCCCAAGTAGTAAAGGGTACCCCCGTACCTTAGGGTATCCTATAGAACGGTGTAAGAGAAGCCTCCAAAATATTTGCCATGAGAAACGTCTCCGCCTCCTAAAAGATTTTATTTGATCTCGTCAGAAAAAGGAATTGAAAATGATGTGCAAAAAGGAGGGACAACCGCCTGCCACTCCTGTCAAAATACAGAATATTATGCCAAGGACAGTGGTCCCCCGAGCACCTACCCAACAGTTATTGCAGAGGTACCCCGCGACCACTCACCAGCGAGCGCCACGTCTCCAAACGATGAGATACGCCGCGAGCATCTATGTAACGGTCCAACAACCATGAAAACAATAAAGGGACGTTGGCCAAAAATGGTACGCCACGTGGCATTTGAGGTACACCACATATAAAGACACCTAGGGTTTATTCTCCACAAGTTTTCCCACACAAGCTTTTCTCCTTCCACCAATAGTCTCCATTCACACTCCCACTCCAAAAACCAGGTTCTCTCCATCTTTAAACCCTAATTTACAGAGAGCTGGTTAGCTCTCTTCACCTAAAAAGCTCGAGTTTACTAACTTGAGCGTCGGAGTGTGAACGTCAGGGGTATCCCCCCCCCCGGCTTCACCTCTAACCTCTATTTTCACTGTTTTGCAGGTACGAAGCCCACTTCAAGGAATATCTCGTGCGTTGCTGACCCTCCACCGTAGTTATCTCTCATTCCCTCCTTCTCACCTCCCCAAAAATCTCGGCTACACCACATCCCACACAACAAACTAGTGAGGTATCCCGTCTCCTCCAAAATAATAAATTTATTATTTTAGATTGATTTTGGATTTCCTCATCCCAAAATCAGTTGAAAACAGGCACCTACATGATTCAATTACTATAGCTTCCATTGTTCTTGAATTACTTATATGCAAGTGATTGCAAGCGACTATAATCTTTACCAAAGATTCCATCATTTCTAGAAACATCACCGAATTAGACCTGTGGAAATCGATACTTGCCAGTGATGTTTAAGTTTGTTCACTGTGTGAAAATCCATATAAGAACCATTTTTTTTTTTTTACAAATTTTCAGCAAAGAGTTCATAATGCATTGCAAGGGATATTTCATCGAAATGTAGGTACCGAATTCTCTGTCTCTCTCATCTTTTTTTCTTTTCCTCAATGATATTTAGAAATCATAATTTTAAATATTATTACGGGTAAGACAGGAAACTGATAGACGGCATAGAATCAATATTTGTTTGCATGGAAGTGAGATTCCAGACTACTGGTTCAGGATTTAATCTCTAGGATCTTCAATAATTGTTCAATTGCCATAGCGTTGCTGTAATAAAAACTTAATCAATTTTGCTCTTTCTGCCGTTATTGAATTTGTGATAGATGAAAGTAGTTACTCGTATTTCAGTGTCAGCTATAAATACGGTTCTAATCACTCTTTCTTATTGATTGACTCCATGTCCATCCACTCGAATCATGTCACATTTGGATTTGATCCCTGTTGGAATAATGACCTACCAGAAAGAGACTTCAATACAATTGTTTTATTCAACTTCTTCATTAGAGACGTGACATCTCTATCTCGCTCTAGTATTCATTATAAGGTGAAATATTGTGGGGCGAGTCTTGGTATGCAAATCCCAACTAGGAGACAATACCCAACACTTTTACTTTCAAATTTACTGCCAGCAATGAAGAAGAATGCACATAGCATGGGATTTTTCACAGCTCTGACCAAGATGAGGTGGAATCAATTTGTAGAGAGCAATCCTACGCTCCTCAACGGCAAAGTTCTTTGTTTTCTAAAATTTTTCAAAGGAGTAGCGTCTTATTCACTTTTTTTTTAATACAAGTCCAACTCTCTGATTGTTTAAACTTAGAGTGTTCATTTGGTTTCTAAGAAAATTATACAGAAAAGCATAGGAAAGATGACAAGCGAAAATGAATCTGAATCATTGAATTTGATCGAATGATTTACAAGAATATATTTATACACACATATCGAATCTTCTACATGCTGCTTGTATTGAGCTAACAACATAACTAACTTCTTCCAGCTCAACTGCCAAGTCAGCAGCCATAACAAACTTATTCAATCAAATTAACTAATCTAACAACCAAGCTTAACTAACCAAACCATCTAACTAATTCTATTATCTTAACAGCCCCCTCAAGCTCAAGGTCGAGGAAGAACATTGAGCTTGGACCGTAGATAATAAAATTGATCAAATGCTAATGGTTTAGTAAGAATATTTACTACTCGATCAGAGGTTGGAACATGATTAATTTGCAGCTCCTTTTTAGCTACATGTTCTCAAATAAAATGAAAATCAAGCTCAATATGTTTAGTTCTAGAATGATACTTAGGATTACTCACCAAGGCTTCTGCACTTTTATTATCACAATAAAGAACTGAAGGCTATAACAATATCACCTTCAATTCTTTAAAAAGATAAGTAATCCACAGTAACTCTGATGTTGTTAAAGCCAATGCCCTGTATTTTGATTTAGTTGTGCTTCTAAACACTATATAATGTTTCTTAGAAGACCACGATATCAAGTTATTGCCTAAGAAAACACAATATCCCTCCACTGACTTCTTATCGTCCAGGTCTGATCCTCAATCAGCATATGAGAAAACTATGAGGGTAAGTGAACCAGATGAGTAAAATTATAAACCACGATTTGTTATGTGTTATAGATACCTCAGCACTTTTTTGCAAGCTTACTAATGAAACATTGATGGATTAGAAAGAAATTGGCTGAGTTTGTTCATTATGAAGGCAATTTCAGTCTTTGTTAGAGTAATATATTGCAATGAACCATCCAGGCTTCTATATAAAGAGGGGTTTTCAAAAGCTACACTCTTGTCTTTAACCAACTTTTCTATTGAGCTCATAGGGATTGGACAACCCTTGTAATTCACCATTTGAGCTTTTTTAAGCAGATCCCCTATATACTTAGTTTGTGATAGGTATAGTCCTTCGATAGTTAGAGTTACCTCAAGACCAATGAAGCAATTAAACTCCACAAGATCTTTCAAGGAAAACTCTGCACCCAACTAGTGTATAACCTTTCCTACAAGTTTAGGATTTGAACGAGTGATCAAGATATCATCTATAGAAATGAGTGCTACAATGATGTCTCTTGCCACATGATGAATAAACAATTAGGTATCTGATTTAGATGTCATAAAATTCTACTAAATTAAGGAAGATTTCAGTCGGTACCAGGCTCTTGGTGCCTGTCTAAGGCCATAGAGTGCCTTTGTGAGTTTGCACATATGAGTTGGAATTTGAAGATGAATAAAACCCTCAACCTAATGCATAAAAACATCATTTATAAGAATTCCATTAAGGAATGCATTATTGACATCTACCTGCCTAATTGTCTAGTGATGCATAACAACAAGACTCAAAATTATGCTGATTGTGTAAGACTTTACAACTGGACTAAATGTTTCAAAAAAAATCCACACCGTATGTCTGATGAAATCCCTTTGCAACTAATCTTGCTTTGTACCTTGATACGCTGCCATTAAGGTATATTTAACTCTAAATACCTACTTATTTCTAAAAATCTTCCTAGTTATTTCTGGAGTATAAGAAGCTAGGTTTCATTCTTTTGTAAGGCATCAAATTCATCTTGTATAGCTTGTCTTTATTTAGGGTCTGCTAGAGCTGCTTTTATAGATACAAGTTCAAGTTCTTGAGCCATTGTTAAGTATGTCTTGGGCTTAAACACACCAGCTTTTTATTTGGTAGTTATAGGATGAACATTCTGAACTGGTAGTGCTTGCACTGGTTGATGATCTTGTATGTGTGGTGAAGAATTTTGAGATGAATGTCTTGGAGATTGATGTGCTGAAGGTGTATGAGAATTACTAGAATCAAGTTCTGCATATGGAAGTGAAGGAATGACAGAGGATTGTGTATTGTTGTTATCTTGAATAACTGTTGTAGTTGGAATATTTGAGAAGGCAAATTGACTTGATTGGACTAAGGACATTTTTTAATCAGACTTTGTTGAAGGAAAGGATTTAGAATAAGGAAATTTTGATTCATTAAACTGGACATGTCTAGCAATATATATTTTACTAGTTGAATCAAGACATTTATACCCTTTGTGTATATGACTATAACCAATCATTCGGCATTTTTGTGTGTAAAAGTTGAGTTTATGTTTATTATAAAGTTTGAGAAGAGGAAAACAAAAGCAACCAAGTGTTCCAAGGAATTTATAGTCAGGTAATCTGCCATAAAGTTTAGTAAAAAGTGAAACATTATTTAACAAAGGTGATGGCATTCTGATAATCTGTATGAAATGATTCCCACTAGACGGATAAAGATATTTTGACTTAAGCAAGAAGTGTCAATCTAGTTTCTATAATATGCCAATGCTTTCTCTCAACTACACTATTTTGGTGATGTGTGTGAGGATAGTTGTGTTTAAAATTTATCCCTTCTGTCTCAAGAAATTGTTCAAAGCTT
The DNA here is from genome assembly GCA_029633175.1 of Citrus glauca. Lineage (NCBI taxonomy): Eukaryota > Viridiplantae > Streptophyta > Magnoliopsida > Sapindales > Rutaceae > Citrus > Citrus glauca. The sequence goes on along the minus strand of JAQOOD010000003.1, from coordinate 40,771,023 downwards.
GTGTATTCCCCTCCCCAGTCAGACTGTAAAGACTTTAAAGAGAGACCAAGTTATTTTTCTACTAAGGTTTTCAAATACTTGAATGTATCTAAAGCTTATGACTGAAGGTTAAGGGAAAAATCCAATAGTACCTGCTATAGTCATCTGCAAAACTAATGTAATATCTATATCCATGTGGTGAAGGTATAGATGTTGGACCCTAAAGATCAGTATGCACAAGTTCTAAAGGAGCTTTCGTTTTGATGCTTATAAAGTAAAAATGAAATTGATGTATGTTACCATATTGACAAGCATCACAAAAATCAAGAACAAATATAAGATATTGGAGTGCAAGAGAAGATAATATGCTTTTCAATACATGTTTATTAGGAGGACCAAATCTTTGGTGTAACAAATTCATATACATCACTATGTTGACAATATTTATATGACTCTGAGGATTACTTATTTGAGTACAAGCTTTATTCAAAGATAAACTAGAAAGATTACAAGCTGATTGGTTGAAAACAGAAAGCATGGAACTAGAACTATTGTTGATGTTGCATGAACTAGAGATAAAATCATGCTTAGATAGCAACTTATACAGTCCTCCTCTAGCAATCTCTTGAGCCAAATGCACTCCCTTCTTCTTGTCCTTAATAAAACACATATTGGCAACAAACTCAATAACTAAATTGTTATCTTCAAGTAATTTGGAAATGCTTATAAGATTTTTAGTGAGATGAGGTATACACAAAATATCTTGTAAATGCGGAAATGAATCACAAGATGTAGGAAGATAGGCATATCAAATGTGTGTAATATGCAATCCTTGACCATTACCAACATGTAGTAACTGATTACTTGAGTATTCCCTTCCAAGGTTCAAGTTTTGCAGGTTGTTGGTGAGATGATGCGTTGCCTCACTGTCAATATATTGGCCTTGGTCAGCCATGTCAACTTCAGAAATTGTTAGAAAAGAAGCTCTTGGTGCTGAATTTGGATAGGAAGCTCTTGGTTTAGGATTCTAATATGAGTTATAGCTTGAATATGGATTATAATAAGGCGCAAATTCTTTGTTAAATTTGTTCCTGCATTCAGCTGCAGTATGCTTTGGCTTAAAATAGATTTGACAAATAACAACCCCATTTGGATCTAAGGCACTTTCCCATTAGTAAAGCCATTAGTCTTGCCAAAATTACCATTGTTAATACCAAAGTTATTGGCATTATTGACACATAGCCACGTTTGCCTTGAAAATTTCCAGTTATTGACACCATAGCCACATTTGCCTTGAAAATTTCCAGACTGTGCATTATTTTTTATACCAGTCCAATTTCCTCTTCCTTGGCCTTGTGAAAAGCCTCTACCATAAGCTCCTCTACTGCCACTATTGTTATTGGCATTCTTAATCCAACTAGCATTATAATGCCTCCAAATTTAGTATTGGTTCCAGTTTGAGCAACATTAGTTGCATAATTCAGTTTAGTTTCCTTGCTAACACTTAACTGATGTGCTTCTAATCTAGCTTCATGAGTCAAAAGCATGGAGTAGGCTTCATTAATAGTCAATTTAGCAAGATTTTCTCCAATATACACAACCACAAGATAATATGGTTGACCTTCCAGAGATTAAATGTGTGATAAAATCTAGAGAGCTAACAGGACTTCCAGCAACAACCAAATCATCAGTTATTATTTTCAATTTTTCAAAGATTATTAAGCATCATCTTAAGGTGAACCTTTATAGTAGAAGTTTCAGATCCAAATTGTTGTTCAAGACTAGTCCATAGTTCAAGTGAAGTTTCAGAGTTACCACAAGGCTGAGAATCTCAAGATTTATGGAAGACATCATCCAGCTCAGCAACATTTGATCATTCTTTTTCCAAGTAGTGAATGCTGGATTTGTTTGAGTTTCAATTGTAGAGTCTTTATATTCATTTTGAAGAAATGGATATGGACATGATTTGGAGCTATCGAGATGATCTTCATGACCATTTGCACACACTGAAGAGAGAATATGAGATTTCCAGATTGTGCAGTTTGATCAATCTAGCTTAATAAGTGAAGTGAAAGTAAATGAAGAAATTGAGGTTGTTGTGTTTGAAGTTGAGCTTAGAGCGCCATTGTAGCTTTTAGTTAAGCTCTGATACCATGTTAAAATGTAGAGTGTTTGTTTGGTTTCTAAGAAAATTATAGAAAAACGCGGAGAAAAGATGACAAGAGAAAATGAATTTGAATCATTGAATCTGATCCAATGATTTACAAGAATGTAGTTATACACACATCTGAAATCTTCGACATGTTGCTTGTATTGAGCTAATAGCATAACTAACTTCTTCCAGCTCAGCTGCCAAGTCAGCAGCCACAACAAACTTAATCAAATTAACTAAGCTAACAACCAAGCTTAACTAACCAAACCATCTTAACTAATTCTATTATCTTGACACTGATTAATGTCCTTTTCTTTACCATTTTGATGTCCTTGTTTCTAATCTAGTACCTCTTTTCCATTTTTTGACACTTGGTACAAACTGTGTAATACAGATTTGTATTTCTTTTGTTCATTTTGAGTGCAATACCACGTTGGAAATGGGCATTGGATGAATGAAGGAGAAAATGAAGTTCAGCTTTGTATCACACAATTTATTTCTAAAGCAAATGGGGTAAGAAATTTACTATTTGTTTAATATACAGTATTAATTCAGATTTACTCTAAATCCGATATGTCCATTGACTCGGACCACGTACATTTGAATCTCGATGAGGCCATTAATGTAGTTCTGATGCTATTTTGTTAATAAAGTTCTTGGCACAAGCCAGTTTTCTAGCTCTGCTTTGGAAAAACTCTGGAATCGTTTAATGATTTAGTCGTGGCTTATATATAGACAAGACAAGAAAATTAATAAGGAGGCATTAGGCAAGAGTCTCTGATTTATTTTGTGGACAACAACTTTATTAGTGAAAAGCATTTAGAAGGAAGGCTAATTTGAATCACAATTTTTTGGCCAGTTTGCAGCTTTGAAGTTGTAACTGCAAACTACATAGGATAGGCATTGAGTTATCACTAGTGATATGGCTCAGCTTTCTTAGTAATCTTGCTCCTAAGACCAAGAATCTTGCATCGGTTGCTAGTTGGTGGCTCGAAAACATTTGTTTTGTTGTGTAAATCTATACCGCGAGAACTGGGGGAGGCATGATTGAACTTCAGGCTGCTATAGAAAAGTGTGAAGAGCAGAATAACAAGCAAGAGTCTTGGGGAAAGCATGTGATTATAGGTTTCCACAGTTAATTCAACTCATTACTGCAAAAATGAAGAACAAATTTTCTCTGTTATAACATTAGTTTTCATGATTTTTCCATTAGTTTATGATTTTATGTCTTTTACACGTGAGGGCAATGGAAATCTACTGTTATCTAGTGTTTAGTCTTTATTTACCTGTGTAGTTATTAAGGTTTATATGATTTTCTGTCTCTTTTCTTTTTTCTAATTTCTTGATGTCATATCAATTATTGGTTTGCTTTAACTACAATTAACATGGAATTGATCATGAGTTGTCGTTTTATCAATTTGTAGAAAGCCAGCACCAGGTGCTGGATCGAGTAGTGTTGCAAACAAAGCCTTTGCCGTGATGATTTCTTGAGCTCTTCTGTAATTGCGCCTTTAAAGAAAGTGATCTCTTGGCTCTCTCTAGTGTGTACTGAAGTATGATTAAAGACATTTCATTTGTCTTATAGGTAATGTAGTCAATCTTATGTCCCAGTTTCAGTGTGCAGAGTGCAGACTCCAATCGACACATACATTTAAAAAACTTCCTGCGAAAATCCTTTAACTGGACAAAGACTATGTATTAATTCTGCCATTCTCATGCTGATAAAGGATTTGATGCTAATAGAGATGAAATGTCTGATATCTCGGTGCCTTGTCACCAACGTTTTAAAATAAAGACTCCCTCTGAAACCAAAGTTGTCATCACCCAATTACGTTCTCCCTTGTCCATCATTTATGCAAGACATGAGTGTAAATTCTGTAACAGGTATTATATTTTACTTTTATTTTAATTTCTCCTCAACATTTCTCACATGATTATGTGGATATTTTTGTTGGGCGGGGGTGGGGGGGGGGGGAACTTAATGATTTCTGACGGACTTTGAATTTAACCATTCCCCGCTACTATTCTCGCAAATGATTGATGTTGCTTGGGACACCTGCTTCGTACCCCACACAAACACTACATCAAACTCTCTGGTAGATTCGCATACAAGAGGAACCTCAAAAAAATGATGAGGCTTGTTATGTTTTATTAGTTTCACTCCTACGAATTTCTATGTGCTTTTGAGTTAATTAGGTATACTTTGTTTTGGATATTGTGTCTTAAGCACAAAGTTTGTTATGAGTTGTGTTAGTTTTTAAAAGCAGTTAGTAAGATATTTCTAGACTGTGGATTAGCATTAATTTATGTAAATTATTATAGTTTTGTATTCACTCGACATCAATAGAAGTTCTAAGATCCTCTGTTCAGTTTCCTCTGTTTTCCTTCATTTTCTTAGTTGCCAGGCAGCTTAAATTTATCAAATCTAAGTTTCTAAAGTTTGCTATGTTGTGGCTACATAGCTGCATTCGTTTTGGTGAGGTGAGATTCGATTTCAATCTTCTCTGTTCTATGGTTCAAACTAGAACAAAAAATTAGTGCTCAGCAGCAGGCAAAAATCTAAAGCTGTTGCTGAGATATAAGCTAACTAAACGTAAATATAGTGAAAGCCTTTTGCATCACTAAACTAAATAAAAATATTATGCATCTGTCGTTGCCACTCTGTTGTAATATTAATGAGTAATGACATGGACAAGACAAGTGAAATGACTTTTAATGATGATTGTGATTGACTTACTTGGTAAGGATAGTAGTTATTGATTGACTGAAGGAGATACTAATTTAAATAACTCTTTTGGTTTTGATTATTAACTGTGAATAACGAAATGCTTCCACTTGCAACTTTTGTAGCCTGTAAATGGTGACAATTTTTTGTAGAGGTGGGAAGACTATCAAATCTTCAATTCACAAGCCAAGCTAGATGAAATGTTTTTGAGGTATTTGATCAATTGGACTTACTTGCAGGGGAAAAAATGATATTTGGACTGGCATAGGAAACATTTAAATCAAAAACTCTGCCGCTATATCTTGAATATATATAATGTTTCATGTTTCAATTTAATATTTTGAACAATTACATAATTTTTTTTCTCTTTCAAAAATTTGTAAATTTTTTGTATGTCTCCTTTTTCTCCTTTGGATATTACTTTCAAGAATTGCGCAAGTGATTGTTTCTTGCAATTTTCACATAAGGATTCCTACTGTTTGCATACTGTTCAATATTGTTATCCATAAATCAGTACCCATTCTGATGCAAATTTGTAGCAGCGTAGCTCATATCACACAATTTCTTCAGGGGCATATTTTTTTTCAAATTGACTATAGAAATTCCTACAGTGTTGATGTTATATTGCTCTGATCTATGCTTTACTGGACTACAGGCATTTAGAAAATAAACTAACTTCAACACACACTCTTGGCCAGCGCACAGCTTCGAAGGTTCAAATCATTTAGGCATTCAGTTATGGTTTCCGCCTAAGACCAACAATTTGTCAAAGTAATGAGCTTTAATAATTTCAAAGAGCCGAGTACCAAGCCAAACTTATGGTATTTTGCCGGCTCCACAGAGTTTGTTAACTCTGTTAGCACTCTTTTTCTGCTTTTGTTTAAGATGGTGACCAGAGAGAGAAAGTATTGATTTTTCTCAAGATTTACTTGAACATTTTGAAACTGCTTGTAGATTTAGATTCCTTTTAATATTGTGGGTGGCTTATACAACTTTCAGATTGAAATAAAGTCATCTCTGATCTATTGCCCCCCTGTGGATGTAGGCTTTGTTCTGAACCATATAAATCCAGATTGAAAACATGTAACAATCATGATCAAGGACAAGGGAAAAAATGGAACAATTAGCCAACTCAGTCAACCTATGAGTTCTTGAATTAAACACAAGGGAAAATAAATATTCTTTCCATATTTCATACTCTAGAGAAGTGAGGCGCTGTTCCCAATTCATCAAAAGTCTCATATGAACAACAATTTCATCACTCTCCTTAATACAATTTCAACCAAAACGCTGAGATTTAGATTCCTAAAAGTTAAAAGAAAATGCGGAAAACTAAACGGCAGTTCTTTTACAAAACGCTGAGATTAGGGTTGGCAGAAAAGCCCGGGCCGGCCCAGGCCCGCGGGCTTTAAGCCCGGCCCGCGGCTTGAAATTACGGATAAGGGCTTATATTTACCAAAGCCCATAACATACGGGCTCAGTCAAGGGCCTAAATAAAAAGTCCGGGCTTTATAATAAATAATATTTATATATTTTTTAAAAAAATTATATAATATAATAATGATAATAAATCATAAAATTGAAATAAAAAACTCATTTCCGTAACAAAATCCCTAATTCTCGTGACACAATCAATATAATAATAATTATGTATTAGATAATTATTTTTAAAAATTTATAATTTTATTAAAAACAATTTTTTATTAAATATTTGTAAAGGTCCAAGCCCGTTAAAGCCCGTCAAAGCCCGGCCCGCCCAAAACCCGCTCAATTTGGATGGACTTTAAAAAGGCCTGGACATTTTAACATGTCAAGCCCAGGCCCAGGCCCTTAAATTGCCAACCCTAGCTGACATTTACAATTTCAACCAAAACGCTGAGATTTAGTATTAGGAATGTTGGGTAAGTCAGAAGAAGGCCCACGTAAAAGCAATTCAGGCCCAAATGGGAGTCAACTGTCAAAGCACGAGGAAATTAAAGTACTAGCATAATTTTTCTTGGTGATTTTAAAAAATTCCGGTTTTACCGCCAAAATGTTATTCTGCAGATTATTCATCAATATTAACGATTGATTTAATTTTCACTTTAAAATAACAATAATGAATCACTGGTATTTTCAGTTATTGTGAGTCTTGTAATATTTCGAAACACCTGAAACTGAGTCAAATCCAACTCGTATGCAGGGTAGAAAGTGAGCGAGAACATTCAAGCCAAAAATGTAAATTCCATACTTATCTGTTAACATATCTTTAAAAGTAATACAAATACCCCGTTAGAAGCAACAATTAGATAGAATAAAAGGTACAATCAAATAAAAAGTTAGAAAAACGTTGATCAATTAATTGGTATGGAAAATGAATTATATATAAGAATCACAAGACTTGAAGGATAGAACATGCAACTTGTATGAAAGTGAGTAAAAAAAGCAGAAACGCACCACTGAAATAAACTTGTATGAAATGTTTAACTTCCTCGATCCCCACACCAATTTCACTTAGCTGCTTACTGGGGAAGAAGAAGTTACAAGAAAGATCAAAGAAAGAGGGATATCTAATTTCAGGGTTAGGAAAGGCTAACCTGTACAGTTCCTTGAGTACAAAGAATGGAAGCTGATTTTCTAGTAATTGTAAGTCGCATAAAATAACCGTTAGACGCGGTGGGACAAATAGAAAATCTATCGTTCTAAAGTAATTTCTTAGGAACAGTTCAATGATAAAGACAGCATCATGCATAATCATCGTTATGAAATCAAATTTTTTAAGCTTAAACGTACGCGACGTGTCTTCATAGCAATTACGGATAGTTTGTTCTTAAAGGTCTACGAAGTGTATAAGTTCTTGCCATGTCTCATCGGTGATCCGCTTGCTAAATTGTGTGCTAAAGTCATGATATAGCCCATTGATGCTTTCCCATATTAATGAGGTGCAGAGCAATAGGTTCTACTGTAAGGTTTATTGATATTTTTTTATATTAAATTCAGTAGATCTCATAGTAGACTTTACTGCTCTATCACAGATTAAAACAATTAAAATGTCGCACCACCTTAACATGTCAAGGTGATAAGATAGTCCCACTAAAATCCTTAAAGAAAGAGAGTGGAGAATATTCCAACATAAAATATAAATTACATATTATCTTTTAACATGTGACCGGGAAACATTTAATTTAATGGCATGGAAAATAAAAACAGTTAAAAGAATTGAAGGATAGAACATACGGTTTGTATCAAAGTGAGTGAAACAAGCAGAAACGCAGCAATAGTCCCGGTGCCTCTCCAAAGATTGCTGAAATAAACACTTTTCAAAGTTGCCTTGGTATGGTTCCAGCGGTTGCCATAGTGTTTCTTGAGATTCTCAGAGACGGCATAGTAACGGGAATTATCGTCTATAGTTATTTGTAGGCAAAGTCTATTGAACATCCTTGTGATTGTAGCACTGTCACCCACATTATTGGATATAATTTTCTTTTCGACAAGCAAATCTACATCTTCTTTAGTGTTGACGAGCATATCCATTAGGTCAATGAAATGGCAAACGTGGGTATCACATGGATAGTGACACTGCTCCAATGCCATAACGTTTCGGAACAATAATTCTGTCTCATCATCTACTTCGATCTTTGGAATTCGCAGCTCATCATGCACTCCCAAACAGAGCTTTTTAGCCTTCTTAAAACTTACATCAAGTGAGCATTCTCCTTCGTTACACTTGAACTTCACTCCTGACTCTCTCAATTTGACTGCACAAGGTACATCTGTAACAATTCCTCTTGACCCCGTAGGTTCTTGCAATTGGTACAGTTTTTTTGTCATAAAATGTCTTCTCAAATCAGTGAAATGTTTAACTTCCTCGATCCCCACACCAATTTCACTTAGCTGCTTATCGGGGAAGAAGAAGTTACAACAAAGATAAAAGAAAGAGGGATATCCAGTTTCAGGGCCAGGGAAGGCTAACCTGTACAGCTCCTTGAGTACAAAGAATGGAAGCTGATTTTCTAGTAATTGTAAGTCGCATGAAATAAGTATTAGACGCGGTGGGACTAACAGAAAATCTCTCGGTCTCAAGCATCTTCTTAGAAACAGTTCAATGATAAAGACAGCATCATATAGAATCATCGTTATGAAATCAAATTTTTTAAGCTTAAACGTACACGACGTGTCTGCATAGCAATCACGGATAGTTTGTTCGTAAAGGACTACGAAGTCTATAAGTTTTTGCCATGTCTCATCGGTGATCCGCTCGCTAAATTCTCTTTGATATCTTATCTTCTGTTTCTCCATATCGGCTAATTCATTTTTAGGATGATGAGGATGATGAAGAGGGCCTATTGAAATTACCTTAGGAGTGTAGGCTTCTTTATTTATTTTCCGGAGACCCTTAGGGACCCTGTAAATACAAGACCCACGTTGAGGCTCAAGCTTTTCCCGGACGTCAATTCGAACCTCTTTGATCTTTTTAATAGAAGCAATTGTTATTTCATCTTCCTCCATCTCCCTGTTCGAACTCCTAATTAATTATAACCAGTAACACACAAAAAGGGTCAATTAATTAACAATAACAATATATATAATCAACCTCAACCACCCTTAGCTAAAAAAGAAATTAATTGTGAGGATAAAACATGATATCAATTATATGTATGGGAACTTCACACAAATTTAGTAAAAGATATAATATCCTGAATTATTAAGCCATCATGATGGTGTTAGTATCATAGCTCAGATGCAAAGAGGCTTCTATTCTCTCGTAAACTAGTATTATTCAAATTACTATTAGGAAATCCAAACTAATCAAGATAATTGCTGGACAAAAATCATACACTTGAAATGCAGAAAGAGCACAGACAAAAAATGTTAAGGACATGCAAAAGTTGTTGAGTGGACCTGAATTAATATTTTGGCTTTCTCACGGGCGGACGTTCCAAATGTTCTTTTCTCCCTTTTCTGTAATTATGTTTTATAATTTCTACGCTGCACTACTCCGTTGTATATATAGTTGTTTTCCTTCTGTTTATGCACGTATTTTCAATAAAGTCTTCGTCAGGTCAATGGTAATCAATTAATAAGGTATATTTATGTATGCAATTTCGTGATAAACGCGATGCTTATAATAATTATGAGTTGTTCAATATCTGACTGCATTTAATTAGTATCAGCGATATTTTATGATCTGGCAATTCCTTTCACTCTCCCGTTAAACCCAGCAGTTGATGACTCATCACTCAACATTAAACCCAGCAGTTGATGACTCATCACTCGTGATTCACACCCCGTTGCTCGTTCATTTGCATGCAATTATCGTTGGACTCTTTTATTTTGTTTTTAAATATTTTTCAATTTCTAGGCCCTAGGTGTCGGTGCTTCATAATCGGTAAGATTTTGTAACGTAGCAAATCAAATACTTATGCATGGTTGGTACTTACATATAGGATCGACGGCGGAATTTTGTTCGTTCACAGAATTAAGTAAGATGAACGGCTACGGTTAAATTGCATACTCGAAGCGTGGGTGCATGAATGGGTCCACAGAATAAATAATTGTACATATGGAGGACGAACAAAGGAGTAATTGTCTACGGCAATCACGTGGAAGGTCAGATGGGTCCACAAATTCGGTAAGATCATAAGTTCATAACTGAGCTTCAGGAAGGATGAGGGCAAAGACAAAATGTGGCCAGAACTGCAACCCGGCCTAAATGTCTATTAGAGTCTTTCCCTCATTCAAAATATCATTTCATTTGGAATTGCAAAAAAAATATATATATATTTATATATTATAAGAGATAGTTCACTGAAATGGGCATTTCATGATGATAATTTGCTAATTTTTGCCAAAAAATAATAATTGAGTTTAAATTATATTATAAGGCAGTAGACCTTATGGGGGTCAATGAATATCTCTTAGGACTATGAATGGATGAAGTTAAATGGTGTAATATTTTTTTTTATATTTCAAATTAGTTTTCAAAGGAATATGAAAATTTTAATCTAAAAGCTTTGTAATTAAGTGTGCTAAAACTGAATCAATTCAATAATTGGTGACTTGATAAAAAGATACAATAAGTGACTTACTAATAACAACAATATAATTTAAAAATTATATTATTAATTTTTTTCATAATAACTGTAATTAAAAATTATAACACCTCAATATCAAGTAATTCGAAGACTTTGTTTCCTAATTTTGACTCACAAGATGGGAAGAGCAAACTTAACCTGCATATTTTATTAATAAAACAAATAACTTGAGTATCACCGGGGTTTCCCACCCTGTGAGTCAAAATAATAAATTAAATAGTCAATTTATAAATGAAATAAGAACTAATTTATTATTAAAAATTTTAGAAGGCTAAAATTTATATGATGCTCGCTTTCCTAATAAAAAGTGCTAAATAATACAGGGAAAAACGTGAGTGGTTTATTTTCTTAATTGCAAACGTTGGTTATTAATCACCCATGTAGTAAGTACAAATTAAAAAAAAAGTAAAAAAAACAATGTAAATAAAATAAGAGAAAAGAGTAGTTTCAGTAAAATACTTAACATTAAACAATGTAATGGAAGAGATTTTTAGAGTAAAGGGTAGTTTCAGAAAAATACTCAGCATTAAAGTTAGGGTTGGCAATTTAAGGGCATGGGCCGGATTTTTTCAAGCCCAGGACCAGGCCCATATCTTATTTTAAAAGTCCAGGCCCTTTTAAAGCCCATCTAAATTGGGCGGGCTTTGACGGGCTTGGGCCGAGCTTAGGGTCGGGCCTGGGCTTTTACGAATTTTCAATAAAAATTATTTTAATAAAATTATAAATTTTCAAAACATAATTATCCAATACATAATACTACAATAGGCTAAAAACTTAAAGGTAATTCTCTAATACATGATTAGCCAACACAAAATATAAAAATACTAACATCATAAGTACCATACACAACATATAAATAAAGCATATATTTGTTTTATAAAATACTAAAGTTAAATTTATTTGTTTTATAAAATAAAATAGTCTTTGTTCTAATTTTATTTTGTCACGAGAACGAGGGATTTTGTCACGGGAATGAGTTTTTTATTTCAATTTTATGATATATTATTATTATTATTATTATATTATACAATTTTTAAAAAAATATATATATTATTTTTTATAAAGCCTGGGCTTTTCATTTAGGCCCTTGACTGAGCCCCTATATTATAGGCTTTGTTAATTATAAGCCCTTATCCATAATTTTAAGCCGCTAGCCGGGCTTAAAGCCCGCAGGCCTAGGCCGGCCCAACACGGGCCTGAGCCGGCCCGGGCTTTTCTGCCAACCCTAATTAAAGTGTATTATCGAAAGTCAGATTTTGATGGTTAGAGCCTACATATGATTAGTGCATGCCATCATGTGAGAAATAAAAAGTATTTTCTTTTGGCTAAAGAATGAGGAGCCAATGAAAATAAAGACTCTTTGATAAAGCAACGAAAGAACTCCACGTCAGCCACCCTCCACAGCATCCTAAAAATCAACAAGACCACAAGTGGAAAGGCTACCAAATTCATAACAATAAACACAAAAAAGTAGCTAGAGGTTTCTTTATCTCTCAAGCCTATAGATGTCACCATTTAGGGACCACAAGGTAAAATTACCCAAATGTCCTCACATGAGGGGGCCTGCCACTTAATCAGCAACACAGTTGAAATGACTAAAATAACCCTCAGGCAGACTCCACAATAGCTCAAAGGTGTTGCTAAATAATGGTAACTCATTCATTGATAATAATACACATTCACCTTCTTCTTTAAAACATATTCTCCATTATTGAAAGGTTCAAGGTCATGTAGACTTTGTGCTCGCCATTTATCATTAAAAATCTAACTTGAGAATTGAAGTATGGTCGCCAGCCATCACTGACTCCTCCTCTAACCTCAACTTTTTCTCTGTGTTGCAGGATTCATACAGCCCAAGTTTGATGGTTTTTCATCTCTCCATTTTCACCCTATTCTCACTCTATTATTGCCAAACACTCAACATACCTAGCTAACCTTCTCAGTCTTGTAAGAAAATACCTCAAACATAACAAGGCAGCCTCATCACCTACTTTTTAGCTATCATTTTGTTTTAGTCGGATCCACTAAAATCTAGTTAAAACAATATGAAGATTAAATTAAAACTTATTAAATATGTTAATCATAATTGAAACGTTAATTGATTGGGACATTCGAGACATTTAAGACAATCCAAACATTTGAAGTTTTGATCGTCCAAGATTGATTCTAATTTTGATAACAAAAATACAAATAGAACAAGATTATTTATATTTATGTCTCTTTTAGGTAATAGTGGCAGAAGTGGGATTAAAAAATCTTTGACCATCTCAGAGCACTATCATATCTACATGAAATTAACTAAATCTGACTAAATAAGTAAACATCTTTAAAATGGGACTCCTGCTAAAATCTCTAATCCTTCACCCTTGATTGAACCTTGACCGGCCTATTATAGCCATACCATTTGCTGGTGATAGTGCTTTACTATCGCCGAAGCCTTTCCTCAAGGCGAACAACTTCCTCTCTGATTGGCAACCCCTACATCAGCCACTATTGTCTCTAAACTTAAACCTTAGATCATGGCAAACCTGCTAAAACTTTCTCCACCATCGCCACCTTATTAGCCTCTGCTGGTGGTGAGTTCTTGCTGATAAAGCCTCCATTGAACCTGACATACACCCAACAATTGTTTCATAATCATCATTCTCTTCAAATCCATGCAACCCCATACTAAACCCACGCCATTAGCTTTGCCCTCCCTTGCACCATCGATTAACCTCCCAACCACCCCCATACTATCATTTAACCACCAGACCAATAAATGAAAGTCAATAGTTGAACAACTAGTACCATTAGAGAAGAAACTCATCCCATCATCAGAATCACCATCGAAACTCGAGCTTAAACCATTACACAACACTTTGGAATATGCATTTTTGGGAAAAAAAAAAAGTACTCTGCCGGTAATCATTTCATCATCCCTAAATGAAGAAGAAAAAGGTAAGTTGTTATATGTTTTAAAAGAACACAAATGAGCATTAGGATGGACTATATGAGACATAAAATGTATAAATCCAGTAGACTGCATGCATTACATTCACCTTGATGAAAATGCTAAATCTACTAGGGAAATGCAACATCGGTTAAATCTTAACATGAAAGAAATTGTTAGAACTGAAGTCTTTAAGTTATTAGACGCATGTATCATTTACCCTATTTCTGATAGTTCATGGGTCAGTCCTGTACAAGTTGTCCCTAAAAAGTCAGGAGTCACAGTAGTTACCAATGCTGATAATGAATTGATACCCACTAGAGTGACTACAGGATGGCGTGTATACATTGATTATAGAAAGTTGAATTTTGTCACACGTAAAGATCATTTTCCTTTACCATTGATCAAATGCTTAATAGATTAGCAGGCTATGAATTTTATTGCTTTCTAGATGGTTATTCAGGATATAATCAGATTCCTATAGCACCAAAAGATCAAGAGAAAACCACTTTCACTTGCCCTTTTGGCACTTTTGCATATATGAGGATGCCATTTGGATTATGTAATGCACCTGCTACATTTTAATGATGCATGTTAAGTATTTTTTCTGATATGGTTTAACGATTCCTTAAAGCCTTTATGGATGACTTTTCTATCTTTGGTGACTCATTTGATCAATGTTTACATCATCTAACGCTAGTTCTACAGAGATGTATCGAGAAGAACTTAGTCTTAAATTGGAAGAAGTGTCATTTTATGGTAAACCAAGGTATTGTTTTTTGTCATATTATTTCGAGTAAAGGTATTGAGGTTGACAATGCCAAGGTGGATCTCATTTCCAATCTTCCTTTACCTAAAACAGTCAGAGAAGTAAGATTTTTTCTTGGGTATGCTGATTTTATAGACGTTTCATTAAAGATTTTAGCAAAGTTTCTAGACCCTTATGCAATCTACTTGCTAATAATGTACCTTTTATCTTTAATGATTTATGTCTTGTGGCATTTAAAAAATTAAAGCAGTTGTTCACATCATCACCCATCATTCAGCCCCCAAACTGGAGCTTACCATTTGAGCTTATGTGTGATGCATCTGATTATGCAGTAAGAGCAATATTAGAACAAATGGTTGATCAAATTCCCCATGTTATTTGCTATGCTAGTATGACATTGAATGATGCACAATTGAACTATTCAACTATAGAAAAAGAAATGCTAGCAGTAGTGTTTGCATTAGAGAAATTTTGATTTTATCTATTTGGTTGTAAAATAATTGTATTCACAGATCATGCTGCTCTTAAATATCTTCTCACAAAGAATGATGCAAAAGCTAGACTAATTCGTTGGGTATTATTTTTGTAGGAATTCGACTTGGAATGTAAAGATAAGAAAGACACAGAAAATATTATGGCAGATCATCTCTCTCGTCTCTATTTTGACACAATTACATAACCATTAACATTTAATGAGTCAGTCCCAGATGAACAATTGATGATTGTGGAAGTATTATCGTGGTATGCTAATATCGTTAATTATCTTGTTACAGGTCAACTTCTAGAGCATTGGACTAAGCAAGACAAGACCAATTTTTTTTGCGGAAATAAAGGATTCTTTTGGGATGACCTTTATTTATTCAAGTATTGTGCAAATCAAATTGTTAGACGATGTGTCCAAGAAAGTGAAATTCAGAATATTCTTTCATTCTGCCATGAACAAGTTTGTGGAGACCATTTCAGCGCTAAGAAAACAACAAGTAAAGTTTTACAATGTGGTTTCTATTGCTAACTATATTTCGAGACGCTTACACTTTATGTTCTTCATGTGATAGGTGTCAACGAATGATGAGCATTACATGAAAGAATATGATGCCACTAAATCCAATTTTAGTGGTTGAGATATTTTATGTATGGGGTATCGACTTCATAGGACCTTTTCCTCCTTTTTTTGGCCATCAATACATATTGGTTGTTGTTGACTACGTATCGAAATAGGTAGAAGCAATTCTATGTAGAACCAATGATCACAAAGTGGTGATAGGATTTTTGAAAAGCAACATTGTTTCATGCTTTAGATTCCCTCGAGCGATAATTAGTGATGGTGGTGCCCACTTTTGTAACAAAGCATTCAAAGCTCTTTTGACAAAGTATTCAATCACTCACAAAGTGGCGACCTCATATCATCTGCAAACCAGTGGCCAAGTTGAGATCTCTAATCGAGAAATAAAGTACATATTAGAAAAGACGATAAGGCTAGACAGAAAAGATTGGTCATTAAGACTTGATGATGCATTATTGGCATATAGAACGGTTTTCAAGACCCTGATTGGGATGTCACTCTACAGGCTAGTGTATGGAAAAGCTTGCCACCTACCTGTGGAACTCAAGCATCGTGCATATTGGGCCATCAAGAAATTCAACTTTGACATGTAACAAGCTAGCTCAGAAAGAAGATTACAACTGGCAGAACTTGAAGAAATTCGCAATGATGCATACGAAAATGCTAGAATTTACAAACAGCGAATGAAAGTCTTTCATGACAAGCAAATTATGAGAAAATCTTTCACTCCAGGTCAGAAAGTGTTTTGATTCAATTCTTGCTTGCACCTATTCCCAGGTAAGTTATGCTCTTGATGGTCTGGCCCTTTTATTGTTCATACTGTTTTTTCACATGGGGCAATTGAAATTAAAGACCTAAAGAACGGTGTCACATTTTTTATTGAACAAAGCAAGGGAGCTACAACATCTTTTCAATTTCTGCACGAGCTTTTTCTAGCCGCATTTTTCCAAAAACAAATAATTTTCGATTGATATAATTTTGCAATTACACTACATTAATTGATTAATATATGAATTTGATATATATAATTTGAATCACTTAGGCATCATATCATCAACCGTAGAATTTATTGGGCGAGTAAACAGAACACCGACACAACCATACCCTCAGTGCCGTCAAAAGGCAATAATCTGGAAGTATTTCTTTTTAATTTGATTAATTATTGCAGCATGATAAGTCGCCATGTTTTGGTAAAAACATTTTATTAAAAGAGAGGAAATACAGGAAAATTGGAGAAACATTTGGAGAGAAAATTTTAATTTGGAGAATTTCAATTTCTGTATTTAATCTTGGCCGTTGAACGATAGTCGATCCAAGGACTAAAAAATTGTGTAAAGGGTCACGGATCCGCCCCCATGTATAATAATTGAGAACTGTGTTCTCTATTTTATTTTATTTTTTTCCCTTTCTTAGCTTGCGGATAAGAAATGGCCGCCCTTACTTTACATATCAACGTGGACGTATTTGCAAAACTGCATACGAACTCTGTATGCCGACTCAAGTGTTTTATCAAAGTCATTCCTGGCTTTAATCACCAATCCTCGATTTGTCAGGTTGCACCAAACTCAAAACAAGTCCTTGTCGGTGCGGATAACAATGCTCTACTCTGCTTAGACCTGGAAAGCAAAATTACTACCGTAGATCCAATTGCTGTTCCAATAAATAGAAAAGCCTCTTATGATTCTGTTTGGATCTACGGTTCCTGTAATGGTTTGTTGGACTTATCCATAACAGTTGCGAGGCATGAGAATAAAACGGCAGTTTTGTTTATATACAAATTGTTCCACTAGAGAGTTCAAGAGAATGCCAAACTATGAACCATTCAATAAAAGCAAAGCACTAGTTGTTGGCTTAGGGTACGCTCAGTCAATAGATGACTTCAAGGTTTTGGGAGTTTCTTCTTCTTATAAAGACTTCAAGGTTTCGGGAATTTCTAATTTGTATATAAACAGAGCATTTAAAATAGGTCTGCATGTCTTCTCTTTAAGGAAAATATTTGAAACTAATTTTGGTTACTTTATAGAAACCTATTGGGCGATCCAGCTCGACGGAGCTATCATCTTTGGCTTTTGTAAGCTCAGTTTTGATGACCCCGTGACGATGATCGCTGTATTTGATTTTGTGGAAAACAAGTTCAGATTCTTAGAACTACCTCATAATAATTTTAGGGCGTGTTTGGTTGGAGGATTAAAAGTGGGGATTGGACTCTTTTTTCTTTTTTAAATTTTATCCTTATCTCATGTTTGGTGCTGTTAAGGGTATTGAGATTTAGTTATCTTGGGCCCACAAGCTAATCTTAATTTTGTAAAGGAAATTATCCCAGGGAGTCATAAGATTAGTTAGTATTGGATTATATTGGTAACTCAATTAAACATAATAATTTATAAATATTAAAATTATAGTAATATGTGATAAATGTAATAAAAAATATTGACTTTAGTAATGTAAATAATAAATTATACTAAAAATCATTATTAATTTCACATTAAATTTAAATTCTATTTTAATTTATTTAATTATTAAATATTTTTATAATTCCAAATTTACATTATAAATTAATTATTAAATTAATATTCAAAAAAATATTTTTATAAAATAATAGATTATTAAAAAAATAATAAAAATATCATATATATATATATATATATATATTTAACAAAATAAAAATTATTTAAATTATGATTTATATTTCATTAATGTCATTGAGGTTGATTTGTATAATTAATAATACAAAATTTTAGTTTATAATAATAATAATAATAATAATAATAATAACTTCTTATAAATTACAATATAAAACATGATTATTTATAGTCCAATTCAATAATGCACCAAACACAACAAAATATTATATGTAATCAAGTATTATCCAATTCAATCCGACATAACAATTCAATCCAATCATACATAACAAATGAGCCCCTTGGAGATCATTCCATTGGACTCAATGTCGAGGAGGGATGATTTCTGGATTATGAAAGAATGGATGTGACAGAATCCTGGACAAAAGTTTTATTAGCCAATTTGTTTTGGTATTTTCAGCCATTATGTTCCCTCAAGGACAGTGATTTTATTTTATCAGTTTTAGATGGGAAATTTGTACTTTTTAATCCAAGTGATGGAACAATTAAGGATTTTGTGATTAAGGGATTTCAAGAAAATTTAAAAGATTTCTCCATGCAGGTATATGCAGAGACTTTGATCTCTCCCAACAGCAAAACAAACTTCCTAAGTAAAGGTATGAATAATTCACTCAAATTTTGTTTCATCTGATTAATTGCTGGTTGCTTATTTCAAAAAGAGTATATTATATTTGATTTTCATTGTTTTTCCCAATACTGCTACTATGTTTGAACTGGTCATGAATTTACTAAGAGAGTACTATTACGCTGTTTTAGGTGCATTGGAGTTTGAATCTAGAGAAGAAGCAGTGCAATACAAATTAGGGAAAAGGAGAGAGACGTACGAGTAGCTATATGTAACACACAAACGTATATCTAGTTAATATTCTAGCAATCATTTTCCAAAGTCGACTGACGCTCTCCATCACCATCTGTATTGCACGACTTCTGACCATCCGAATATATGTTTTCTGGTTCAGTAATTCACTCGTTAGTGATATGAGATATTAGACATGCACCACACATCTATTTTAGTGGTCATTTTAAATAACATGACCATTAAGTTATTTCATCATTAAGAGATCAATGTGATGGCC
>JAQOOD010000003.1:40607379-40751511 GCA_029633175.1 Citrus glauca | reverse complement strand
ACTTTAACCTAGACCAAAAAAAAAAATAGAATCTTAATAAAGAGGCATATAATGACAAAATTAAAGGGTAGTGAAAAGACAATCCCAAACGGAGTGTTATTTTCCTTTCATTTACTGGCATGAATTTTCGGGAGACAAAAGCCCAGTAAACAAGTTTGTTCGGTACAATAGGATCCAAAAAAACCTTATTCAATTTGTCCATTAATCTTGACCACAAATATTTTTTTATTTTATTTCGTAGGATGACTTTTCATGTTCTTTTATGAAAAAAAAAAAGAGAGAGAGAGAAGAATCTTTGTGGAAAAACTTTGATCATTGTTCTTGATTGTTTGTGAGCTTTAGTGGAAATGCCCAAGCGTTTTAACATTTTCTGACTTGTTGCTATCCAAATGAAAAGAATAAAAAATTTGAGCACTAATCTAACAGTTTGTTAGCTTTAGTGGAAAAGGCTAGATATTTTAACATTTTATGAATTTCACATTGAAGACGCAACGCGAATATAGTTTTGTGACACCAAGCTAAATTAACCAGATTAACTTACTCTCATTTACCGTACCAAAGAAATTTACCCTACAAGTTAATTAACCAACAAGTAGTAGACGGACAGCTACAAGTTGTACATTGACGTAGAAGAAGATGCATTCGATACGAAGATTGATTTGACAGAACTGCAACAAAGTGAACCATTTTTGGGATAAGTTTAGAGCAGTACTAATATATATCAAGAAAGAAACAGTGTTACTGCTTTCTCTCTTTAGCATTTCTATTAATTTTAATACATTGATTTTGGAAGACTTTTCCACAATATCAATTGATGCATTGACTTGTTGACCTCTCAATTGCTCTTGTATGTGGTTTCTATAAATTTGGCATCCTATATGCTTGTTTTCTGCACCGTTGTTAATTTGTATGTTTTTGAAAGGTGAGAGTCCTCAAGTGATCTTAATTTTGAATTTTAACACATTTTGGTGTATCTTACTTTGTTTTATTGTGTTTTATAGTGTCAATGGGGGCAACAAACATGAATAAAGTAGTTTCTTCACTAGCTTTGTTGATCCTATTTTCTTTGCTAGATTTTTCAATTGCTGTTTCTTCTGATTCTAATGAAGAAGCTGATGCTCTTCTCAAATGGAAAGCCAGCCTTCAAAGCCACAACCGATCTCTCCTTCCTTCCTGGACTAACGCCACCACCAATGTTTCATCCAAAATAAGCCCGTGTGCTTGGTATGGAATCAGTTGCAATGACGCTGGAAGAGTCGTCAACATTAGCCTCCCAGCTAAAGGATTAAAAGGTAAGCTTCATGATTTCTCATTCTCATCGTTTCCTCATCTTGCTTATCTTGATCTCAGCTATAATAAACTCTTCGGTACTATCCCGCCTCAAATTAGTAACCTTACGAATCTCATCTACCTTTATTTCGGAGGCGATCAATTTTCAGGAAATATTCCACCAGAAGTTGGTCTTATGAGTCGTTTGAAGTTCCTTTACATTGATACGAACCAATTAGATGGCTCAATTCCACCAGAAGTAGGTCAGTTAAGTTCTCTGGTGGAGCTTGCCTTCTTCTCTAACAACTTGAATGGTTCATTCCTTCCTTCTTTAGGTAATTTGACACACCTCTCTATATTGTTCCTTCATGATAATTCATTTTCTGGTTTTATTCCTCAGGACATTGGAAACTTAAAATCTATGTCCGTCCTAAGTTTGGGCATTAATCAATTTAGTGGTCCAATCCCTCTTTCTTTAGGTAATTTGACCAACCTAAAAGTATTAGGCCTCTCTTATAACAACCTATCCGGTTCCATTCCACCCTCCCTCGACAATCTTGTGTTAACCAACCTATCATTGGATTTCAATCATTTTACAAGTTATTTACCGCACAATGTTTGTCGAGGTGAGCATTACAGTATTTTCGCGTTTCTGAAAACCATTTTCAGGGAACAATCCCTAAAAGCTTGAGAAATTGCACAAGCTTAATCCGAGTACGCCTTGATGGAAACAGCCTTACTGGAAATATATCAGAAGCTTTGGGCATTTATCCTAACCTAACTTTCATAGATCTCAGCCGCAATATTACTGGAGGTATACCGCGTGAGATTGGAAACTCGTCTCAACTACATGCACTCGATCTTTCATTGAATCATATAGTTGGGGAGATTCCAAAGGTACTTGGGAAGTTAAATTCTCTAACCAAGCTCATTTTGAGAGGGAATCAACTTACAGGACGCCTGCCGATAGAAATCGGGGCATTCCACGAACTTGAATACCTCGACTTATCTGCAAATAGATTCAACAATTCAGTCCCAGAAAGTCTTGGCAACTTGCTGAAATTGCACTACTTGGGTTTAAGCAACAACCAGTTTGTCCAAGAATTGCCAAAGGAATTGGAGAAGCTAGTTCAACTTTCAGAATTAGATGCAAATCATAACCTCTTTGGAGGAGAGATACCATTTCAAATATGCAGTTTGAAAAGCTTGGAAAAGTTGAATCTCTCCCACAATAATCTCTCGGGTTCGATTCCAAATTGCTTTGAGGGAATGCACGGTCTATCAGTCATTGACACTTCCGATAATCAATTGCAAGGCCAAGTTCCAAATAGCACAGCATTTCGGAATGCCCCAGTGGAAGCGTTAGAGGGGAATAAGGAATTGTGTGGAAGTGTGAAAGGAATGCACCCATGCAAAGTTTTCTCGTCACACAACCAAAATTCTGGAGCCAAGTGGTTTGCAATAGTGTTCCCTGTTTTAGGAGCACTATTTGTTTCAATGGCATTGAAAGCAATTTTCGTTCTTCGAAAGCCGAAGTCAGACTCAGGAGATCGACTGAGTAGCAACCAGAACCCCAAGGGATTGTTTTTTATATTAAATTTTGAAGAGAAACTTGTGTACGATGAAATTGTTAGAGCAACAAATGATTTTAATGCAGAGTATTGCATTGGAAATGGTGGACACGGAAGTGTTTATAGAGCTGAGCTACCATCTGGGGAAGTCGTAGCTGTTAAGAAATTTCACTCACCACTCCCATGCGATCAGATTGCAGATCAAAAAGAATTCTTAACCGAAGTTGAGGCCTTGACATTGATACGACATCGAAACATTGTGAAGTTTTATGGATTTTGCTCACATGCCCGACACTCTTTTTTGGTCTATGAATTTCTTAAAAGGGGTAGCTTGGCTGCGATCTTGAGCAGTGATGCAGCAGCACGAGAACTGGGCTGGAGTCAGAGAATGAATGTGATCAAAGGCATAGCTGATGCCTTGTCTTACTTGCACCATGACTGCTTTCCTCCAATTGTCCATCGAGACATATCAAGTAAGAACTTGTTGCTGGATTTGGAATATGAAGCTCATGTTGCAGACTTTGGAATTGCTAAGTTCCTGAAGCCAGACTCGTCCAACTGGACTGAATTTGCAGGCACATATGGATACGTTGCACCAGGTATTTAGTATTTATTTGTTACCATTTTGGGGAATATTTTTGTGTTATGTGTGCGGTAGCAGAACAATGCAACTAGATATTTATCTCAGAAACAGAGTAAACATTTTTTTTGGTCCTTGACCTTGCAGAGCTTGCTTATACAATGAAGATCACAGAGAAATGCGATGTGTACAGTTTTGGAGTGTTAGTGTTGGAAGTGATCAAAGGGAAGCATCCAAGAGATTTTCTTTCTTCGACTTCATCTCTATCTCTCAACACGGATATAGCACTTGATGAAATGTTGGACCCGCGTCTTCCAGTTCCATCATGCAGTGTTCAAGAAAAACTGATATCAATCATGGAGGTTGCTTTTTCATGCTTAAATGAGAGTCCGGAGTCTAGACCAACCATGAAGATAGTCAACCAACAATTAAGGATTTAACCTCAGCTGCCTTGATTGAGTCTTAATTTCCTCATTATGCTTGTAATTTGTTTGGTTTATTTTTCTCATCTATTGTAGTTTGTTTGTTCTAGTTTTCAAGAACCGGGAGGCGTTGGTTATTACGTCATCCATATATGCTTGGTATATGGTGTACTCAACTCTTTCATTTATAAATAAAGTTTGTTCATTCCTTAAGAGGTTTAGTTAAAAGAACGCATGGGGCAGTGGTGAGCACATTTGACGACATGTGGAGTCTGTACAATGAAGACCAAGATTTGTAAGATAGTTTGTAATAATTAAAAAAATAATTTCTTGCGACATATACAAACATGTGAACCCCTCAAATGTAAACTTGAAAGTGTGTACCACTGTACTAATTAGTGGGTGGCTCTTACTTATTGATAATATTAAATTAAATGTTAAAAGAAAGGAATAGATAGGGGAAAAAAATTAAATATTGAGCATAATTTACAATGTAGTCCTTGTGATTTAACCAAAAATCAAATAAACCAATAATAATTAGTTTTTTTGGGTGTGTTTTTTTTGGGGGGGGGGGGGGAGATGGAGTTTGATTGTGAATCTCGGTTGAATGACTTAATTTACATTTGTCATGTCAGAGTTAACTGATGTCCTATATTTGATCAATGTGGATGGCTGATTAAAATTAAATAATCCTTGAACGAGATTGAGGCCTTGATAGAGATGCGACATCAGGGTATTGTAAAACAGAGGGAAGATACACGTGTGACAGAGAGTGAGAGAGAAGCAGAGAAGCTGCCAAACCGACCCAACTACAGACCCAAAAACTTGACCTGAACCGCAAACGTGACCCGACAGTATCTTCTGATTTCGGCCACCCCATCGATCAAGCTTGGTACCAATGTGAAGCTTAGAAGTCAGCCGTCGTTTTCCTGCCACCCTCACCGATGAAAACTAACTATAACGCCGACGACCAAAGCTTGAAAACCCGTGATTTTTTCGCTTTGTTCCGCCGAGATTTTCGCCAGTTTTGGGTGACACCACTGGTTGGATTTTGTTCCCCACGACTCCCTCTTCCATTTCCGACCATCCACTACCGCCGGGGACATCGTTTTGCCGTTGATCGGCCGTTGGAGGACTTACGGGTTTGGGAGCTCAATTCGGAGCCATCGCCGCGCATGGCAGGTTACCACCGCCATCGTTGGACTCAGTGTGGCCAGAAATTTTAGACTTAAGCTTCTCAGCCAGCGTTGACCAAATTCCAGAGAATGTTGACCTGAAGGGGCATTTTGGTAATTTCACACTATGAGGGCAATTTTGTAATTTCGGAGCCTGTGGATATGTTAGTAATTCCTAGAATTGAGGATTGGGTTTAATTATGATTTCGAGGTTAATTTGGTGATTTACGATTTCGGAGCATTTTAATGATTTACGAACTCGAGGGCATTTTAGTAATTTTATCAACACGGGAGTTGTATATTATAGATAGATGTTCGTTTCGAGTTTATTGCATAAATTTAGTCCTAATTCCTATTTACGGAAAATAATTATGTTATTTCCTTGATTTAGGAGGATCCGCGAGCGAGAGCCAGTCCGTGGACGTGGACGATAACCAAGCTTGAACACCGTCACTGTGAGTGGAATATACAAAACTTATTTTCATAATTAATAATGATAGTAATGTATGTTTGCGAAATAAGTGTTTTAAATGTTCTGATTTAATGATTTTCTCGAAATTGATTTAGTTCACGCATTAGTATTTTATTAAAATGCTTTATTAATGATTTTGCGTATCGATTTTGAATAAGTATGATCATATTTTAAAGATAAGAAAAGTGGATTCAAATGTGATATGATTTAAATTATGGTTAAAAGGTATGTGAATATGAGTATAATGATTGTTTTTTAAATCATTAGATGGTACCCTTCCTCTCCAAATACAGTGATACAGATGAGATGAGATAAAGGTCTTTGGGGCCCGCCTGAACACACATAGAGGCTTTGGGCTAAGTGTGCTTGGGCCCTTTTGTCCTTTGGGGACTATGTTATGCATGCACAAATATGATGAGATATGAGATGGTATTTCTTTGTCTATCCGTGTAACTCCGAGGCGTGACGGTACCCAGATAGTACGTCATTGCTCGTCCGTTGAAGTCCGGGTATGACGAGATTATTCCCTTGGGTACTTGTTTCATGATGATTTTCATATTTGTGTATTCTATATGATATTGTGATATGATTTCCATGGTTAGTAATCTGATTTAAAGGTTAAATGATTTATTACTGGTTTCTCATATATGGTTTGATAAAATCGTGTTTGGGAATGAGATGATTATTTCTTTTAAAGTAAGAATTAAATTTTTAAAAACTACTATCCACTCACCGATCTCACTGAGTTTTAAACTCACTTCGTTTTTATTATATTCCCCCCCCCTTATCAGGAGGTTGCAAGTACACCGAACCGACCCAGCAACTATAAATATATTTTGAGTCTTGACCACGTGATGATGTTAGAAGATATAGATGGTTTTGGTAGGACATCTTGGTTATCTCATCCTGTTGGGATTGTATAATTTTGTTATATTATTCTTTTGGGATTAAGAATAAATTGAAATATTAATATTAGTTAAAATATTATCTTTTGAGACTCGAAAGATATAAAACTCAGCATTTTGGTTGAGGATGTTGATCGCTAGAGTTTGTTATATATTGAATTATATTGGGAGTGTTATATTCATATTTGTTGATTGGGAGTGTTATATTTATAAAGGAGATTTTGTCAAATTTTCGACAGAATCCTTACTAATAGAATTATTATCGAGTCCATTTTGATGAGACTAGATTAACTCGCCTGGGGGAGATTTGTTTCAATTTTAGTTTATGAATTTCTTGAAAGGGGTTGGAGTCAGAGAATAAACGGGATAAAAGGCGTTGCCAATGCCTTGTAAAATTCGCTTGTTGCCATTAGAGGAATATTATCATGCAACACATTCTATAGAGATATAAAAGCTTACTAATTTATACGCATTGATCTTTAAAAAGAGAGTAAACATTTCTTATTTTCTCTTTTTTATTTGTCCTTGACCTTTCAGAGCTAGCTTACACAATCAAGATCACAGAAAAATGACGTGTACGGTTTCGAAGTGTTAGTATTGGAAGTGATCAAGGGAAAGCATCCAAGAGGTCGGATGTTCTTTCCGCAGTTTCAGCTTCGTCTTCCAATGCCATTTGATGAAATATTGGATCCTCGGCTTCCACCTGATCCATTATTCAATGTTCGGAGGAAGTTAGTTTCAATCACGAAGGTTGCCTTCTCTTACTTAAATGGGAATCTAGAATCCAGACTAATCATTATTATTGTTCGAGTTTCAAATATTTGCCTTCATTTCCCATTGTTTGTTACTATAAATAAACACGTGTGCTATACGTGGCTGCTCAACTTGCTACGTGGCCTTGAATTAGTCTTTGTTGAATAAGTCTTGTTCGTTAGTTTTGGTTATTAAGTCTAGATTCCATTTGATTGAGTCTTCCTATTTACAAGAAACTGAATTTGTAATATTTCTATTTATTTGAAGTTCAGTGAATAATAGAAGGGGTTTTTACCAACTTCACTTGAAGTCTTACAAAGGAGGATTTTGGGTTTCCCTCGAAGTACCCAAGTGTTATAACTTTATTAATTCTCTGTTGAAGAAAAACTGTGAAACGCCAAAATAGGTAGAACTAAGGACGCCATACCATTATTGCACGAGTTAATTATACGTATCAAGCTTATTCAGGCCTTAATTTGGAATAAAAGAATGTTAGTTGACAGAATTTTGCAACTAGAGGATGATGTACTTCATAATTAGTCTGCCTTCAACACAAAATAGAAAATTTAGTTGACAGATGGCCACAAAAACTAGCTTCGTTTTTGCTAAAAAAGAAATAAAATCTGCTTCTATGGCCTCTGTCAACCAACTGCTTCAATGCCCCCAATTTCAAAACTATCATTGATATAGAGCCATTGAACCTGGGCTCCATATTCAACTTTTCATAGTTCCATTTATAGCGCGAAGCTTTTGAGAGCGTGGACACGCTTGACACTAGATAACCCTCGCGAGACGTGACCCAAATCTCCTCAGCCATAATTTTGCTGCAAAAGCCGATATAATTAATGAACCTTATTTGCACAATTTTGAAAAAAATATTTGGATCAATTTCGGTGTTCAGCTGAGCTTGTGTTGACTATTAAGCACTAAATCAATAGTCCAGAATTTATCCAACACGAGTTTCACATGAATTCCAATGAACTCTTGACCATAGATTATGTACCCAACACAATATGCTTATGGTTTAAAAATAAAATAAATCATGTTAATACTTTGTATTAATACTTAATGCATGGACAATCGTTTTCTTTGTGCACAGACTTGTCGATAAAAAAAAAAGCTTAATGGTCCATCTATTAGTTATTAGTTTACATCTGCTTAATCTGATTAAGATGAAACGAAATTAATTGTTTCTTTGTTTTAAAAAATAAATAACTAAAACTTCTTGAATATTCGAGAATTAACAAAAGAATTGTGAATGAAGTTTTGTTTGGTATTAAGGTATTGTTATCTTTAAATCACAATTATTGTGAATAATAAAACTGTAACAAAAAGTAAAAGTTGATAATATATAATAAATATAACTTTTAAATGATAGTTTTGATAAAAAAAATATTATAAGTTTTATATCATTAAAATCAAATCATTTTAGCTAGCAAGTGATAATAATGATAACTATGAAATCTTTCATAAATTTATTTTATATAAAGTGACATGCAATAAATTCATTGGTTAAGTAAAAATATGAAGCAATAAAAATAACTTATGTGAGATAAAAATATTTTATTTAATTAGTTTGTATAAAATAAATTTATATAAAAGATTTATAATTAGTTTGCAAGTGACAATGATGAATTGATGATAACTATAAATTCTTATATAAATTTATTTTATATAAAGTAATGTGGTATAAATTTATTATTTAAGTAAAAATATAAAATAATAAAAATAAATTATATGAAAAAAGTATTTAATCTAATTAATTTAACCATGTTATGTTTGCATAAAATAAATTTATATAAAAGATTTGTAATTAGATTATTGCTCTTGTGAACCAGCACCGATATGTACATTATGCTATTTTCCGTCCAATATGATTACTATTAAAAAAAGAAAAACATGGACCCCATCGACGAGACCTCACGTGGGCCCACTAACTTGATGATCACATCTTTTTCATGTGGAAAAAACACCCCCTTACAACAGACATCGTCTTTTCTTTGGCTTTCCTTTCATTTTCGTCAGCCTCCACAAACACTTACTTAATAGCTACCCCATTCCTATGCAAGGCTAACTTAGCCAACGCATGAGCTACACCATTCCAATTCCTACTAAAGTGTTGAGCTTTGAAATTCTGAAAAGTCTTTTACTTTTCTAGAATTTTAGAGATCACCCAAAACACTTCAAACAAATTACTAGACTTCTTGTTAACTAGCTCAACTACTTCTAAAGAGTCAAAGTCAAAAACTCCATTAGTAACTCCAGCACTGGATGCCACCTGCAGCCCCCACTCCATGGCAGCAGCTTTAGCCAGCACAACACTTCCAGCAAACTTCGAGCTCTTAATTGCAGCAGCTCTGCACTTGCTATCTGCATCTCTAATTACCACCCCAAAACCTGTCACTTGCTTCTTAACATCCACCGCCGCATCCACATTTATTTTTAGCCAATCTGTCGGGGGAGGGCACCACTGCTTCTGCTTCCCAACCCTCAGACTCGCAACAAAGATAAATTCTGGTTGTCTGACCTTTCTAAACGACTCTACCACAGATTCAGCCCGAGCCACCACTCCGGTTGGTTTATCTTTTTTGCCCTCAAACAACCATCTGTTTCTCGCATTCCAAATAGCCCAAAGCAATGCAGCCACTAAGTTCCCTTCTATATTACCATTCTGCTGAGGCAAAACTTGAAGCAACCCAATTATGTCCTGGTTGTGCTTCCTTATTGAGTCAACTGATATTTGATAAGCTTTCCAGACCTTCTTTGCCATTTTGCACTCTAGGAGAGCATGACTAATGGATTCCGTCCTGCAGCAGCAAATTTGGCATGTTGACTCCTAAAGAATTCTCCTCTTCCATAAGTTGCCCGCTGTAGGCAAAAGGTCATGGGCTGCTCTCCACAAGATTAAAAGTTTCCAGATGGCATTCCACTGAGGTCTGGTTGAGCAGCATGGCTTGTCTGGGAACTTCATCTTCATCGCCACTTGGTAGCTGCTTTTGACAGAATAAAGGCCTCTTTTGTCGTAGTGCCATATCAGCTGATCATCATGAGGCCTCCTCGGTAAAGGGATTTGAGAGATAACTTCTGCATCTTCTGCTCTGAATTGATTGCAAATCAACTTATCTTTCCAGTGTTGCTCGCTGTCAATTAACTCTGCCACTATTGTATCTGGAGCCATTGTTGGAGCTGAAATTGGCCTGAAAGTTGAGGGTCTAGGTATCCAATTATTACTGTACACCTTTGCTCTCTCCCCATTGTCGATTCTCCACCGAGACCCTTTTTGGATCACTTGCCTCCCCCACAACATACTTCTCCAGATAAAGGAAGGTCTTGACCCCAATCTCTCATTCATAAAACTCTCGTGCTTAAAATACCTGGCTTTCAAGACTTGTGCCACCAAAGAGTTTGGAAACTGCATGATTCTCCATCCTTGTTTAGCCACTAAAGCTTGGTTAAAGCTTGATAGGTCTCGGAACCCCAATCCACCCCTCACCTTTGCACAACTCATCCTTTCCCATTTCATCCAATGAATGCCTTTCTTCTGCCTATCGGTTCTCCACCAGAATTTGGCCACTGCTTTTTGAATATCCTCACAAATCCCTAGTGGAACTTTAAAAACGCTCATAGCATAAGATGGGATTGCTTGAGCAATGACTTTAATTAGGACCTCCTTGCCTCCACTTGAGAAGTATTTGTGCTGCCAGCTGCTTAATTTGTTCAACACCCTGAGCTTGGTCTCCTTAAAAAAGCTCTTTATCCTCCTCCCTATCATTGACGGCAAGCCTAAATACTTTTCATGCCGAGACACCACTTTCAGCTGGAAAATATTTTTAATGGCTAAAATCTGATCAGCTGTTGTGCTACCACTAAAGAACATTGATGATTTTTCAAAATTAAAAATTTGACCGGAGGCCTTGCCATAACATTCAAATAACACTTTTAAATGATTGCAGTCTTCCTTTTTGCTCTAGTAAAGATTAAGTTGTCGTCTGTGAATAGTAAATGGGAAATTTTTATGTCTTTGCCGAATTGAATTCCATGTAGAATCTTTTGCTGCTCGGCCTACTCAATCAAGCTCGAAAAAATCTCAGCGCACATCAGAAACAGGTAAGGGGATAGAGGACACCCCTGCCTAAGCCCCCTTTGAGGATAAATTGTTCCTGTGGCTGTTCCATTAATGACAACTGAAAAAGAGGCTGTAGTAACACATTGCATAATTAAATCCACCCATTTACTAGAGAAGCCTAACCGTAACATTGTGTGTTTTAAAAATTCCCACTCTACTCTATCATAAGCCCTACTAATGTCTAACTTAAGTGCCACCAGCCCGTATCGTTTCCTCTTCCAACACTGTAATTTGGTTGGATGATTTTCCAACAGACATCTTGTCCATTCTTTCCAGTTAATATATTGAAAGGGATACTTTCTCTCAAAAAAAAAAATAGCCGCCCTATTTTCTTTCTCTCTTATCCATTGTCCACGTGTCTGACGACGATTGCTTCTCCAGTTTTAATCATAAGATTTTCATCAAATGGACGTATGAGATGGGCCCCATCTCTGTGCAGACGACGCCGTCTATTCTCTTTATGAAAAGAAAATAAAACTACTTAAAATCTCTAAATCACTCTATCTTCTCGTGATAAATTGAATTCAACTCTTTTTTTTATCCTTTATTTATAAACAGTAAAAAAATCAAAAGAATTCAATTGAATATTCCTTTTGAGAAATTATTAAAAAAAATTATACGGTAGCGAACTTCCTTGCATGAACATGACCTTAATTCAATTTATTAAACATTTGTTTATGTTACTTTAACATACTTTTTTCTTATAGTTTGTTTAGTGAATAAGAGCACCAGCTCGGCGATGCCATCATTTCCACCCTAGGATAGATCACCTCAGTCGAATGGTACGAGCAGAACACTGATAATGAGCCTTCTACAAATATAGGCCTACCAGAGACAAGTACCAGCCAGAAGAATACATTGACTAGATACATATACCGAGCAGATACCCATTCCCCAAAGAGCGGGAACACGATCTCACAAAATCACGGTAGTTGTGCTTTTCCCAGAACCATTGAGGGAGATACGATATCCCACATTTACCCACAATGTAGTAGTTAGAGTCCCATAAGGGGCTGCCACTACCCGAGAAAAGGAGGATGGAGGGTGAACGGAAACATGGGACATCAGCTATAAAAGAGGAAGAAATCGATGAAGCATGGGATAAAAAAACGGAGAGAGAAGGAAAAACTCTGCTAAATTAAAACTAGATTATTTTTCTGCCAAAAAGGAGAGTAAATCGTAAGCCATTCCGAAATCTAAATTGAACCGTTTTTCCGTAAATACTTTGTGCTAACTTAGGCATCAGAGGGTTTATGCCAGTAAAACCATCGACGTCTCTAATCCATTTCTTTGTGAATGCAGGCTTAACAAGATAAAAAGGAGTGATTTCAACCCAGCGACGTAAGCGATCGTTAAGGCAATGAGAGAGTGACATTGTTCCATTAAGCATATAAACGTTGGTGGAAAAATCTGGGCGAGTAAAGTGCGAGCAGATTTCAACATCAACATTTTGGCGTCGTCTGTGGAGACTTGGATAAAAAGCTACCACCAAATTAGTAGTCATTGGGGAAACAACGAACAATCGGTTATGGATATATCAAGGAAGGATGCCCTAGGTGGCAACGATGAAACTGGTGAAACAATCACTCTCTGAGCGATAGCAAATGAGGCTAGAGAGAGGATGATGCAAGATCGAATGGAACGGATGGAGAAACAAATGGAAACTCTCACGGCCATATTGCATGAGCTTAGGATGAGCGGAGAAGGGACTATGAAACCCCTATAGGGGGAGATGAAAAGGCAGAACCCAGCCTCCGGAGGCGTAGAGTCGAGGAAATCCCTCCACCTGTAAACTAACCTTACGAGGTGCAGTCTCAAAGAAATGCTGGTCAGGTTTTAGGGGAGCGCGCGGGTGAAGGGAGAGACCAACCTCACTTCGGACAAACACTGAAAATTGATGGCCGAGGAGCCAATGTTGATGAAGGAGAGCTTAGACAACGGCTGCAGAATGCCGAGCAGGAGCGAGATCAGATAGCTGTACGCAATCCTGATCGCGATGTAGAATTAGAGGGTGAAGTGCGCAGATTAGCGCAGGAGATGGAGGAGATTCAGGGCAAGAGAAAGCCCCCGAGTTGGAGGATAATTCAGGGCAAGAGAAAGTCTCCGTTATCAGCCGAGATCATGGGTATTGTAATCGCAAGAGATTTTCGCTTCCCTGACCTCAAATACTCCAGATGAAATAACCCGCTAGAGCATATTGAACCCTTCAACGACATGACAGGTGTGCAGGGGCTAACACCAGCTCAGAGGTGTAGGGTGTTCCCATTGATATTAGAGGGACGAGCCCAAGAGTGGTACCGCAAGCTGCCACGAGGAAGTATAAAAGGATTCGAGCAGATATGCCAAGAGTTGGCCGAGTAGTTTCAAGGAGCAGTAGCCCCAGAGGACGATATGATGGAGCTGATAGGGATAAAGCAAGAGGAACATGAATCCCTTCGGAAATTTGTAAAACGATACCACAGGGCAGTGCTTGATATGGGAGCTTTTAATCACCCGCAGGCGTTGAGGGGATTAAAAGAGGGCATGAGGATAGGCCGACTGTGGTACAACTTGAGAAGCCCTCTAGTGTAGAATTATTCGGCGGGGTATGAGCAGACGAGGAGAGATATAGAAATAAAAGAGGAGAAATCGGCGAGGACAAAAAGTGAACAACTGGAGGAGTTGAGACGAAAAGAAATGAGAACATCAAACGGGAGCGGGTCGGGAAAGCGAGCTAGGGAATCCTCAATAATGGACGAAATATTAGCTCGGTCCCGCCCTTACCCCATAGTTCAAAGACCACAACAGTTCGAATATAGCCGGGCTCAGCCTCTACCTCCCCCCACTACCTAAGCGTCAATGAGAATTTCAGCAGTTGGCTGCCCACCCTTATCACAACGCTCCCAGGGCACTACATGCAGTCAACTCCAAAGCTAGATGACCCAGTCAGCTACCTTCAATGCCAGTTCGGGATGATACCCAGGATAGCCGAGCAGTCCAACTGATTGACCAGAGCTCGACGTATAGATAATACACCCATTAAAAGTCTCTATAGATGAGTTATATGAGAGTATCGAAGAGCGAAGCCTGCTATACCCTCCAACCCCTGTCACAAAACCTGCTCACAGACGTGATAAGAGCAGATTCTACAAATTTTATGATACTCATGGTCACACAATAAACCAATGTCGTGACCTAAAAACTCAGGTGGAGGATTTGGTGAGGAACCGATACTTGGATGAATATGTAGATGGAATTTCACCCATCATCGATTCACAGTATACGCGGAATGAAGGAGTTAAAAGAAGCCTAGAGCGTGAACAACCCACTATTCATGTGATAGCAGGAGGGCCGATATTGGCTGGGGATTTGAATAGGGCACAGAAGAATTATGGGAGGTATGCTATGACCAGCAAAGAGGTGCTTTTCAATTCGCCAACCGCCAAGAGGGCAAAAAATGAGGCAAGCTCCCATTATGTGGACATAAGACGACGAAGAGGGTATTTTATACCCTCATGAGGATGCACTGGTGATTAAGGCAATGGTGGCCGGTATAGAATTACAGCGAATACCGGTAGACAACGGGTAGCTCAATTGACATACTGTTTAAGTCGGCCCTAGATGATATGGGAATTTCAGACTTGAAACTAGAACAGACAAATACATCCTTGAAGAGATTTGAAGGAGGACGGTTAACCCTTATGGGGATCATCGAACTTCCAATTACAGTAGGATCAAAGCCATTTGAAAGAACAATAATACTGGACTTTATTGTGGTAGAAGAAAGAAGCCCTTACCAGATGATACTGGGACGACCTTTTATGAGGGTAAGCCAATGCATTATATCCACACATTAATTGGCACTAAAGTACAGAGTAAACGGAGTTGTTGGCGTAGTAAAAGGCGATCAGAGAATGACGAGGAGCTGTTACGCTATAGCAGCCAAGGAGACACTACATGTAACCTCTCTAGATAACCGAGGAGATTTTAAAAAGGGTCTCCAGGAACCTGTTGAGAAGTTGAAGGAGGTTGTTGTAAGTAAGAATAACCCGAGTAGAGTGATTAAAGTCGGGTCAAAATTGGGCGAAGCAATAAAAGGCGAGCTGGTGAAATGCCTACAGTCCTATGCAGATATATTTGCCTGGTCTCATGAGGACATGCTAGGTGTTGATCGCGGGGTAGCTTGCCACAAGCTGACAATTAAAAAAAGGGTAAGGCCAGCGAGGCAGAAAAGGAGGTGCTTTAACCAAGAAAGGTACAAGGCCATAAATGCCGAGGTGGATAAGCTATTAACAGTGGGATTTATAAGGGAGGCTAAATACCCAGAGTGGATTTCCAATGTAGTGTTGGTAAAGAAGGCCAACGAGAAATAAAGAATGTGTGTGTATTTTACAGACCTTAATAAGGCGTGCCTGAAGGATAGTTTTCCCTTACCAAAAATAGATCAATTGGTGGATTCAACGGCAGGTCATAGTCTGCTCAGTTTCATGAATGCCTTTTCGGGATACAACCAAATACCCATGAACGAGTAGGACAAGGATAACACCACCTTTATAACTAACATGGGTTTGTTTTGTTATAGGATGATGCCTTTTGGCTTGAAAAATGCAGGAGCTACTTATCAAAGGTTAGTGAATAAAATCTTTAAGCCATTGATCGGTCATACTATGGAGGTATATGTGGACGATATGATCACTAAGTCTAAAGAACAAAGGGATCATATGAAGCACTTGAAAGAGACCTTTGAATTACTAAGGAAGCATAAAATGAAGCTGAACCTGGAGAAATGTGCATTTGGAGTTAGCTCGGGTAAATTTTTTAGATTCCTGGTGAGCCACCGAGAGATCGAGGCTAACCTGGAAAAAATACGAGCATTAACAGAAATAAAGTCCCCCCGAACAGTTAAGGAGGTGCAGAGCCTTACAGGAAAATTAGCAGCACTGAACCGGTTCATCTCGCGGGCCATAGATAAATGCCACCCTTTCTTCTAAACCATAAAGAAAAGGAGGAAGATGGAATGAAGGTCAGAATGTGAAGAAGCGCTCGGGCAGCTGAAGGAATATTTGGCCCGCGCCCTGTTGTTATCAACTCCAAGAGAGGGTGACCAGCTGTATTTATACTTAGCAATCTCTAAATGGGCAACCAGCTCAGTATGGTATTAGTCAGAGAAGATGAAGGAAAGCAACACTCAGTGTGCTACACTGGCAAGGCCCTAGTAGACGCAGAAAATAGATATCCATTGATGGAGAAATGGGCACTAGCTCTAATAACGGCTGCACGCAAGCTCAGACCATATTTTCAGGCCCACTGATAGTTGGGATGACTGACCAACATCTTCGACAAACACTCCAAAAACTAGATGCATCTAGTCGGTTAGTAAAGTGGTCCGTGGAGCTGAGTGAGTTCGACCTATCCTATAGACCCCGAGGAGCAATCAAGGTCCAAGCCCTGGCTGATTTTATGGTTAACCGTGTTGAACCAGAGGAGGAAGTTCAGGAGGAGCAATCAGTGAAATAGGAAAATCCAAAGAAGGTGTGGTTGGTAATGGTTGATGGGTCACTAGGATCCAGAGTAGGAGTTGTAATACGGAGCCTGTTCCAGCTTATGAATAACCAAGCTGAATATGATGCCTTCATTACTGGGCTCGGGCTTGCACACGCACTACGAGCTGAAAGAGTAAAAATCTGAGCAGTTTCCTAGTTAGTTTGTAATCAGCTCTGCAACCAATTTCAAATAAGGGAAGAGAAGTTGGGGCTTTATTTGAAGAAGGCGAAGCGAATGGTTGATCTCTTCCGAGAGGTAGAAATAAAGTAGATGTCCCGAAATGAAAATTACCGAGCAGATATGTTGGCCAGAATGGCCGCAATTGCAGATCCAAAATTACCCAAGTCAGTTTCACTGAAAGTGAGAACCTCACCAAGCGTAGGGGAAGAAGCAGAAGTAATGCGGGTGAGTACCAAGAATCCTGGATGGACCCTATTCTCTTATATATCCGAGAAGGCATCTTACCGGGGGACAGGAAACAAGCAAAGAAGTTGAAATGTCGGGCAGCAAGGTATATGCTACTCGATGGGATACTCTACCGCCGAGAATTCACTTTGCCCCTTTTAAGATGTTTGAATGACGAAAAAGTAGATTATATTCTGAGGGAAATTCATGAAGGAATTTGTGGCAACCATTTGGGGGTGAGAACTTTGGCTTTCAAGGCATTCCAGCAAGGGTACTTTTGGTCGACCATGCACCGAGATGCAAAAGGAATGGCAAAGAACTGTAAGGCTTGCCAAAACTTTTCAGAGGTTCCTGCTCAGCCCCCAGAAATGCTAACTGCAATGTCATCCCTATGGCTTTTTGCTCAATGGGGAATTGACCTGATTAGGCCGTTACCTAAAGGCCGAGGAGTAGCAACGCATGCAATTGTAACGCATGCAATTGAATATCATCTGCAGATACGGGATCCCCTATGCCATCAATACAAACAATGGGAGGCAGTTTGATAATAACAACTTCAAAGAATTTTGCCAAAATTTAGGGGTGGACCTGAAATTCTGCACCCTAGCACACCCCCAAGCAAACAGATAGGTGGAGACAGCGAACAAAGTAATAAAGAAACTCCTAAAAATCAAGTTGAGAGAGAAGAAGGGAGCTTGGGTCAACGAGCTACTAAGAGTGTTATGGACTTACCGGAAAAACCATAAAACTGCCACGGGAGAAACCCCGTTTGCTTTCGCTTTTGGTTATGAGGCAGTAATCCCATCAGAAATTGGAGTGGGGATATATCGGACAGAATACCTCAACAAGGAGCAAAATGACGAGCAGATCTGCCTAAGCTTGGACCTGCTAGAGAAGAAAATGGAAGGGCCTCGCAGAAAGTGGCCCAATGTCAGCAAAGGATCATGCCTTATTACAATAAGAACATACACATAAGGCAGTTCCAAGCAAGAGATTAGGTACTTAGAAAGGTGAACTAAAACACTAGGAACCCTAACCATGGCGCTCTCTGCCCAAAATGAGAAGGCCCTTACAGGATAATTCGAGCGACTGAACCAGGAGCTTACAAGCTGGCTTACCTGGATAGACGAGATGTGAAGAAGTCATGGAATGCTGAACACTTGAAGAAGTACTTCTAGTAAAGCCCAAGTATTTATTTCGATAAGTTATTTCTGTTAAATAGATGATGATTTGTGGCACATGCTTATATTTCACATTTCTGTAACCCATGCAAGTTTCAATAAAGATGAATTCAACGTGAAATTCCCCTGTTAGCAGAATCTATTAAGTTTTATTAAAGCAAGCAAGTGCCTGTTCCTGCTCAGCCACCTAAGGACCAACAGACATCTTCATGAAATTTTATTAAGGCAAGCAAGTGCCTATTCCTGCTGGATTGCCTAAGGACTACCAGGCATCTTCACGAAATTTTACTAAAGCAAGTAAGTGCCTATTTCTACTTGGTCGCCTAAGGACCGGTAGGCAATTTTATGAAGTTTTACTAAGGCAAGCAAGTGTCTATTCCTGCTTGGTCGCCTAAAGACTAGCAGGTAATTTTACGAAGCTATACTAATGCAAGCGAGTGTTAGTTCCTATTCAATCCACTGAAGAACCAGCAAGCAAAGTCAAATAAAATTGCTAAGATAATTTGCATAAATAATCCATGAGCAAAAACAAGACAAGAAGGCCAACAGAGAACATCAAAAAGTTTATAAACATCCAAACGTTTGTAAACAAATAAAAGTTTACATAGAAAATAAAGCCTAAAGATTATGAGGTTCAACCATCTCGGTTGGAGAAGGATCAGCAATCTCAGAAAAAAGAGGACCAACAACTTTTTAGGGAGCCGGCACTGATATCTAACCTGCTTCAAGCGCATGACCCCCTGCATCTTTCTCCTGCACCATACCCGAAGGAACCTTCACCTGGTCCTGTTCTCCCTGCCCCTTATCCCTTTAATTGGCCTCGGCCATGCACTTCTGCACTCTGGCCTCCAGCTTACCTATGTCCAGCTCGGGATATTATTCTTTCAACACAAACATGATGCATTTGTAACAAAAGGCGAGCCTATAATTATATTCAGCATCCAGCCGATCATCCACCTCAGCAGATTTGCTTTTAAGCTCGGCTACCTGCTCATCTGAGGACTTAATCTGCTCCTCGAGGGTCGTCTTCAAATTATCTCTTTCACTTTAAGTAGCTTGAAGATCAGACTTCAAATCACCCAAGCTTGGAGGAGTTGGACTCAGCAACAACTACTTTCTCCTCCAGTTCGCTGATCTACTTGTGCAGCTCAGCCAGCTTCTCCTTTGAGTGATTAGCAGAGTCAACTTTTTTCTTCAAATCCTGATTGTCAGCTTGAAGTCTCCTCTCATGGCATGTGGACCTATTCTTGTAGCAAGAAACCAGAATAGCCAGCTTAAAGGAGACCCTTTGAACTGAACTAGCTAATTCTCCGAGGCTCATACTCTTAATATCCTTGACCATCTTAGATCCCACCGATTTGCCATAATCCCTCTGGTATGGGGCCAGATAGTCACCCTAGTCCCGAGACGGAAGATGAGAAGATCAGTCCTAGACTGAATGCTGACTTCAGGACCCTTGTCACTAATCTTCTCCCCACCATTCTTCTGAGGTGGAGGAGGGGACAAAGCAAGAGTAGGAGCCTTGGAGGGACCAACATTGGGTTTCTTCAAAGGAGGGGGGGTTGCTGGAGCTGTCTGGAACCCGACTATATTTTCTCGTCATATCACTGAGGATCTTATTGTCCATCCCAACAGCTACGTCCACCAAGCGTGACCCGACGAGATTTGTGGATGATAGGAGGTCTTGACAGGTAGACGCATTCACTAGAGCAGTTTCCACTTGGAGCAACGGTCTATCGTCAAGATTGTTGATCAAGTCCCACGACTCTTAAAAGACAAACAAGGTTAAGGAACCCAATAAATAACAATCAGAGAAGTAAAGTATGCAGAACAATGAGTGACCTGGGGTGACAAAACGTGTTGGAAGGTGAATATCACTACCAAGCAGATGGATTGCTGGACATTAGTTTCCTCCCATAAAAAGAATTTGTTCTTCTAGTTTTTACACGAGAAAGGAAAGCCAGTGATGGGCTTTCTCTTTGCAGAGCTCGATATGAAGCAGTACCAGCCTGCTTCCCTTGTGCTACTCCTCTGCTGGTATAAGTGTTTTACTTTAGCAAGGGAGGGCTCCTCTAGTCCGCATCTCTCCCACAGCACATACATAACTGAAAGAACCCTTCGCCCATTAGGGTGAAGCTGACCTGGAGCTAGATGCATGCTACCTAATATCTTGGCAAAGTAATGTTGAAGGGGTAACCGAACCCCTAACTTGAAACTCTCCAGGTGCGTCGTCACATACCCCCTCGGTGGCCGACTGGGGACGTCACATTTCCTAGGGATCACAAGGAGAACCTCCTCAGGGCTATTGTAGAGGTTTCTAAACTTGAATAGGTCAATATGGGTGGTAGCATAGGTAATATAATCAATGGGATATGCATCTTCTTCCATCCTGTGACCAAGGTTTCTTCTCCTAGAGGGCTTGCTCGGCTCGATATTACTCTCATCGCCTTCATCCACTTCCTCAGGAACCCCAACCCCCTCAGAATTGTGGTTTTCACCAGAGCCTGAAGCTGGTCCACTACGGTTTCCCACAGGTTCTAAGATAGGAGAGGGCAGAGTGGTCAGGGGACGTGGGTACTCAAAGGTATCCTTACCATGGGAGGGGCCTACACTACTAGAGGGATGTAGAAAATCAGTGGATATTGACAAGTCAAGGTTTGAATCCTTTGTTTTTTCGTCACTCTCATCTGCAATTAACTTCTTTCTCCGATTTGACATTTCGAAATCTCAAAAGAAAACCTAAGCAAACCCGAGTACGCGGATACAAAAAGGGGCAACACATAACCCAATCAACAATAACCAAAAAAGAGGTTAGAGGCTATACCTGGAATTGACTGGCACTGATAGCACTGCCGTGACAGAGAAAAGATCCAGTAAGTAGAGGCTCTGGATGCGGGAAGTGTGAGCAAAGTTCAAATAAGGAGTTGGCTTACGGCGGAGAGACGAATAACAAAACGATGATGATTTCAATCTAGGGATTTGAAACGAAAAGGGGGAAATTGAAGCGTTTAAGTGATGGGGAT
This sequence comes from Citrus glauca, assembly GCA_029633175.1. Classification (NCBI taxonomy): domain Eukaryota; kingdom Viridiplantae; phylum Streptophyta; class Magnoliopsida; order Sapindales; family Rutaceae; genus Citrus; species Citrus glauca. The sequence goes on along the minus strand of JAQOOD010000003.1, from coordinate 40,730,106 downwards.
GCCAGCTCACTCACTGTATATCGAGGATGGATGGCCCGTCATTTCAAATTTCAAATACGAAGAGTCGGTAGCGCCACGCCACTAATCGTTATAAGGGGCCCGACAAGACGTAAGCCCAAATATATACTATATATATTCTTAAAGGCCCATACTCAAGCCAAAATCTCCTTAGACGAGAGATTGAGCCTTAGATCCACTACAATAATGCAAAGACCAGATGGGTAATTCCCAGGATCGGTAAGATTCGATTATCAGTTTTTACTCTTAACTCATTTCACTCGCAAGACCAGAAACTGGGGGACTGGTGTTAAGTGAATAAGAGCACCAGATCGGCCATGCCATCATTCCCACCTAGGGGTAGATCACCTCAGCCGAATGGTACGAGTAGAATACTGATAATGAGCCTTCTACAAACATGGGCCAACCAGAGACGAGTATCGGCTAGAGGAATACACCGACTAGATACATATACCGAGCATATACCCATTCCCCAAAGAGTGGGAACACGATCTCACAAAATCACGATAGTTGCGCTTTTCCCAGAACCGTTGAGGCAGACATGATATCCCACGTTTGCCCATAATGTAGTAGCTAGAGTCCCATGAGGGGCTGCCACTACCCAAGAAAGGAGGGATGAAGGGTGAACGAAAACATGGGACAACGGCTATAAAAGAGGAAGAAATCGATGAATAAGGGGATGAAAAAATAGAGAGACAAGGGAAAACTCTGCCAAATTAAAACTAGATTGTTTTTCTGCCAAAAAAGAGAGTAAATCGTAAGCCATTCCAAAATCTAAATTGAACCGTTTTCCCGTAAACATCTTGTGTGCTAACTTAAGCATCGGAGGATTTACGCCGGTAAAACCACCGGCGTCTCTAATCCATTTCTTTGTGAACGCAGGCTTAGCTAGATAAAAAGGGGTGATTTCAACCCAGCAACGTAAGCGATCCTTAAGGCAAGGAGAGAGTGACATCGTTCCATTAAACATATAAACGTTGGTGGAAAAATCTGGTCGGGTAAAGGGCGAGCAAATTTTAGTATCAACATAGTTGACAAAATGTAGTGCTTATTTTCTTTCGTATACCAAACAGTAGATGTGTATATTAGGTTGAAGCAAATATAATATTATAAACTCACACTATGCTGTATCATATTTGGTAAAATATTTATTGTTAACATCTTATAACATTATTATTAAATCTTCAATAAAAAATCTTCATTGTATTAAACAATTTTTTATGCAATATAAACTATGTATTTCATTATAATGGAAACTGTTAAGAAAGGTTGTCTCAACTTTATATTAAAATTTTGTACTTATAAATATATAGTATGATCTAATCCTTACACGTATAAATTTTTTTCATAACTTAGCTATCTATAAAAGATTTAACAATTTCTTAGTCTTTGATCATAAGTATTAGCATATTATAATACAACATTAAATTTACCTTAAAGTTAATTTATTACTGTCCCCGCATTTAATTAGATTCACGGAACTTTTACCTTAAAAAAGCAAACGATCCAAATTAGATAAATAGTCAACCAATTAATCAAACAAACAAGGTCCCTGCATTTAATGAGAACTTGAGCTTTTGCTTTATCTCAACAAGAAGTTGAGTTTTATGTGATTTAAGATTAAAATATTAATCAAACTACAAAATTATGTCATTGAAGAAATTATATTTAAGTATTTACTTAATTAAAATTTTAGTTAACCACCGAGTGACTTAGATTCAAGACTCTAGTTGATCACTAATCTAAGAATGTTAATTCACTTACTCAACATTATGTGGCATTTTCTTTAAAGATTTTGCATTATTTGATGTTTGTGAGAGTAAAATTTAAAATAATAAAAATTAATATAATTATCATGTTAATGGGACCACATTAGATTCGTTAATTCATAAAAGAATATGAATTCAAATATCAAATAAATGAAATTTGAAAAAAAATAGATTTGTTAACAATGCAGTTACAAGTTGACTTTAAAATTTTTATGAATCGGTCATAATATTCTATTTTGCAAAATACTCATATTAATATTTAAGTTATTAGATAAGGATCCAATATTAACATTTAATAAAGTTGTGTAAATTTGATAACAAAAAAATTAAATTTAAATCAAAGTAAAATTTACATATTGTTCAGCTATCTTGGAACGACATAGTACTCGTATAGAGTTACAGTGTTCAATAATTATTACGACCAAAATAAAATTTTTTGATTCACCATATCTTTCAGATATGTAATCAATGATAGATATTTTAACTAAATTTGTATTCTGTTCCTTTGATTTTTATGTTTGGCTAGATTCCAACCAATTATCTTGTTATTTTTTATTGGTTATTCGGAAATAAATGAAGTCTATTATTCAGAAAAATAATTACCTGTAAAAATCGTACACCATTTTCAAAAGCTAATAATATTCCAAATTAATTAAAAAAAATGATACGCACCCAGGCAAGTTCACACGTAACCCACCAAAAATTGAAAAATAGAAAAAGAAAAGAAAAGAAACACGGAACACGTTCATTCAATTTATCGCGACACGATAAATGCTTAACAAAATGTCATATCAATTTCACCATCAAAACTACGATATTTTTTTATATTAAAGAATTTTTTTAAAAAGCAAATAGAATTATAGAAGCCAGCTAAAAAAAACCACTGTACTGGAACTCACCGCCCCCAATTTCCCAATGAATAAAATAAATATGAAGGACTCGTGTGTCCCTTCCCTTTCCCTCCTGTTTTTGTCACCCTGTCACGGGATGAGTATTTTGCGCAGCTAATCCATGCGGCACTTAGACAACTTTGCCGAATGTTGCTAAGTAAGCCTAGAGCTTTTCGAAATAGAGAAGAAAGCAATAGAGCCAAATGAGAACTTGTATTGCACAAAGAGAGATTACAATGCTAGTTGATGAGTTTGTTGGTTACAATGCCAAATGCCATCCCATATTTATAGGGGAGGCTTGCCAAGCTCTAGAGATTCTAGAGAATTCTACAATATCCTAGCTATTTACATGTGCTGAAATTGTATAGAGAATTCTAGAGTATTTACAAGTCAATTGTGCTAAAGTTGCCTAGAATTTTCTGGAATTGGGCCAAGCTAGCACTCTTGGCCTTGTCTTGGCTCCCTAGCCCAAAATTGTGGGCAATTGGGCTAGCGAATTGGGCGGTCCGCAACATCCTCTCCCACCTAAGCTCGCGGCGTCCTGGTCGCGCTCTCGTGCTTGAAATTCTGGATGTGCTCAGCGAATTGCCACAAATCATCTTCACGTTCCCAAGTGGCTTCGCTCTCGGGGAGGTTTTTCCAGATGACCAAGTACTCGTTATGTGCTGGCACGCCCCTCCTCGAAACCACTCGGTCCGCAATAATGTAGTCCATATCTTTGTCGAACGCAGTGACAACGGCAGTTGACTCGCCTCGATTCTCCTCGACTTGGGTCTCCCATGTCTTCGTAATATGGCTTGAGAAGGCTCACATGAAAGACCGGGTGGATCTTGAGTCTTGGCGGAAGTTGGAGTTGATACGAGACGTTGCCCACACGTCGAACAACTCGGAAGGGTCCCTCGTAGCGCCTCACTAACCCCTTGTGAACTTTCCGCAATGTCTTGAACTGTTGGGGTAGGAGCTTGATCATGACTTGATCGCCTTCCTTGTACTCAACATGCCGTCTCCTTGTATCCGCCCATTTCTTCATTTTCCTCGCGGCTTTGTCGAGGCAGGCTCGCGTGATTTCCGCTTCCTCATGCCATTCGCGGGTGAGCTTATGTGCCGCGGGGCTTTTCCCTCCATAAGTCGAGGCAATGGCATTGGGAGTCATTGACTGGAATCCCATGATAATCTCGAACGGACTCTTGCCCGTAGCCTCACTTCGCTGCAAGTTATAAGAAAATTGGACGATGTCGAGTAACTTCACCCAATCCCGCTGATGAGCGCTCACATAATGCCTCAAGTACCTCGAGGAGGCCATTAATGCGCTCGATCTGCCCATCCGTTTGGGGGTGGAAGCTTATCGAGAACTTGAGATCAATCCCCAACATCTTGAAGAGTTCTGTCCAAAAGCGTCCGGTGAACCGAGGGTCTCGATCGCTCACAATGCTCCTTGGAACTCCCCAAAGCATCATAATATGCTTGACGAATAGGCGGGCTGCCTCGGCCGCTTTGCAATCGACTGGTGCGGCGATGAATGTGGCATACTTACTGTATCGGTCGACAACAACCATGATGCTTCCGCAACTTTCGGACTTTTGCAGCGATGTGATGAAGTCCATGGAGATACTTTCCCATGGTCTTGTTGCTAGTGGTAGTGGCTCCAATAATCCGGCTGGAAGTTGGTGATCCACCTTGTCTTGTTAGCCAAGACAAGTTCGCACATATGCCTCAATGTCGTCCCTCATGTGCGGCCAAAAATACGAGGCTTGGACTAGTGCGGTGGTGCGCTCGATTCCTGGGTGACCAGCCCACTTGGAGTCGTGGCACTCCTTGATTACTTCCTTTCGTAAGTTTCCCCACCTTGGCACAAATAGCCGATCTCCCTTGGTGAGGAGGATGCCTTCCTCTTGCCATAAGCGCCTTGTCTTTCCCTCGAGCACCTTCTCCAGCAAATCCTTTGCTAGTGAATCTTGTTGGAGGCCTTCCTTGATGCGTGAGACAAGGTCGGACTTCGGTTGGCTCATGCTAAGTGTTGCCAATTCTGCCTTGCGGCTTAGAGCATCCGCAACGACATTGGCTTTCCCCGGCTTGTACTCGAGCCAATAGTCGAATTCCGCAAGGAAATCTTGCCACCGTGCTTGCTTTAGACTCAACTTCTTTTGTGTTTGAAAGTAGCTTGTCGCTACATTGTCCGTCATGATCGTGAAGTGTGAGCCAAGCAAGTAATGTCGCCACACTCTCAAGCAATGGATGATGGCTGTCTTCTCTTTTTCTTGCTCCGTGTAGCGGTGTTCCGTATCATTTAGCTTTCGACTCTTGAACGCTATAGGGTGGCCTTCTTGCATGAGGACTCCTCCTATGGCGAAACCCGAGGCATGCGTTTGGACTTCGAAGGGTTTTGTGTGGTCCGGTAGTGCAAGGACGGGTTCCTCTGAAATTACCTTCTTCAACTCCTCAAATGAGCGTTGGCACTTTTCGGACCAATGCCACGTTCTGTTTTTCTTGAGCATATCCGTCAAGGGTGCTGCCTTGGCCGAATAGCCCTTGATGAAGCGGCGGTAGTAATTCACCATTCCAAGGAATGAGCGAAGCTCGGGCACTTTCGAGGGAGGTTCCCATTCAAGGATGGCCTTTACTTTAGTGTTCTCCATCATGATCTTCCCGCCCGCAATCTTGTGGCCAAGGAACTCCACTTCTTGTTGGGCAAACGAGCATTTCTCTAACTTGAGGAAGAGCTCGTTGTCTCGGAGTACTTGGAGGACTTGTCCCAAATGTTGGGCATGATCCTCGAGCGTAGTGCTATACACTACTATGTCGTCCAAGTACACGACCACAAAGCGGTCTAAAAATTACTATAAACATTTTATTATTTTGTAGACTCTTCTATTAGTTAAAAAAATATTGAATTCTATTTTGTACTTTTAAAAATGCTAAAAAAATCCTTCTGAGACATTTTAAATTAATTATCATTATTTACTCCACATATTCGTGAAGGTGCTGTTCACACACATAAAATACTCTAAAGATTTTTTTTTATGAACAAAATTTAATTATATAGTTAGATGATCAATTATTACATTACTATATATAAAAAAGAAATTCAATTAACTTATCTTAAACCACTGTACATGAATTAATCAATTTCATAAAAGTGGCTGGCAAAGCTACCTAAGTTAGTCGCCATATATCCAGTTGTTGGTTGTGGCATGAGCATCAAGGTCAGGTTCAATTAGTTTTACCAGCAAGTTATTATTAACTATCAGTACCAGCTGCTGAAAATACCCAACAAGATTTAAGGGAACTGATCAGTTAATGACATGGAAAAACGTCAAGTTTCAATCCTATTAGGGAATTATTTATTTCTTTTTCTTTTTTTTTTCTTTTTAAATCTCGGCAAAGCTTAAAGAGGAGAGCCAAGAGAGCAAATTTGTTAAACAAGCAAATTAGAAAAACGAAAGGCATTAAGGTAATAGCTGAAAATCATAAATAATTGTACTTTCTACATTGCGGCGTGGAAATATACACGAATAAATTATCAAGCAAAAATTTTCAGACATACTGAAGTTAAAATTTTTAGACACATTGAGTTGAGACCGTTAAATAAAATAAATTAATTTGATTCCTTTTATTGAGTTCAGACTCTACAAAATCAAGGGAAGATCCAAGTGGATTTTTCTACCATAACCATGAAGAGGAACAACACCCCAAAAGACTCAAATATTCTTGAAGATGTCTATAGCAGCTGGTGTTTATGAGAAAAGATATGTTAGATTAATTCAACGGTACCACTTGATCTGAAAATGTTGCTTTCCAGACATTTCTTTTGTGATTTTATATTTTTATATGATGATGGAAATGACTTAAAGATGTTCTAGGTTTTCCTCGGTACCATTTAGTCCGTTTTAGGTTTTATCATTTTTGTCATCATCTATTTTGTTTCTTCCCTGGACGGAAGGTTCCAAGGAAGTATCCAATGACGCATCTCTCTACACACTCTGCAGTCACATTCCATTATTTTCACATCCCGAATTTTCATCCGATCAAAATATCCCATCGACTGAGCAGTTGTGGCTTCTTTTTCTTCTTCTCATCCAGCAACCAGTATGAGTTCTAGTTTGAATTTGATGAATCCTCGAAGCAATGAGTATGATGTTTCTGTTATGGCTCCTCCTTTTCGAAACAGTAATAAGTAAGATGTTTTTCTTAGTTTCAGAGGAGAGGACACCCGTGACAACTTTACCAGCCATCTTTATTCTGCTCTGTGTTGCAATAACATTGAAACTTTCATCGACAACGATCTTAAGAGAGGAGATGAAATTTCGTAGTCTCTGCTTGATACAATTGAAGCATCGGCCATCTCAGTTATCATTTTCTCACAAAGATATGCTTCTTCAGGATGGTGTCTCGATGAACTTTCAAAAATCCTTGAATGCAGGCACGATTATGGACAGATTGTGATTCCAGTTTTCTGTCGCGTTGATCCATCGCACGTGAGACGGCAAACTGGGACGTTTGGAGATTATTTTTCGAAGCTTGGAAAACGATATCCAGAGAAGATGCATAGATGGGCGAATGCTTTGACAGAAGCAGCCAACCTTTCTGGCTTTGATTCTGATGTTATTTGGTAACGGCGATCTTCTATCTAATTCTTACTATTAATTAATCTAGTATCTGTAATAAGTGACATTATAAGAATGAGTTTAACTTATCAATAGTTTATTAATTAAATCATTTTTATGAAGATTAAAGTTATGAGTTTCTGTGGTACACATATATTATTCTGTGGTACACATATATTATCAATAATTAATATTTGATTAAAGTTATGAGTTTCTGTGGTACACATATAATATTCTAAAAAAATATGCACTTTTGGGTCGTGTCTTTTTACCTGGGAATGAAATTCCGACGTGGTTTGGCTTTCAAAGTATGAAATCTTCTATAACCTTGAAGAAGCCATCAGGTTGGTTCGGTAATAAGAAGGTACTCGGCTTTGCTATTAGTGCTATTGTAGCATTTGGAGACTATCATGTCAGAGAAAAGAGGTGGTTCGAATTGTTCTGTGAATTCAAAGTCAAACCCAAAGATTCGCATGTCATACAGAGATTTTTGGGATGGTTGACTATGTAGTGCACAAAGCACGGCAAGGATTGAAGAGCTGCTTCAGGAGGACCAGAATGTGAAGCGTAGGAAGGATCGCTACCAGAAACAGTCTGAACTCCTGTCTAAACTAACCCGCCAACTTAGCATTCATGACAACCGAGCGGCTGCTGCCTCTAACTGGTCGGACGGTGGTGGTGGAGCAGGTACCTGGTCTTTTGTTCATAGACCAAGTGGAAAAGATTGTTCAATTTAACATTTCCCTTTTGTCTGTTTAAAAAATTAAACATTGAACTTTGAGTAAATATCTATAGTCTAATGACAGTGGATATTTTCTTAACCTAATTGTTTGCTGATTTTGGAATTAAAAATTTTGTTCTGAACTTGAATTAATTTACTATTTGATTATTGGAAAGGTTTCTCAGGTGACACTCGAGAAATGCTGACTGTCTTACTGTTGAGCTACTTTCTGACAAAGGATTGTTAGATTGATTCGTTTGTACCATTGGATTTTAAAAATTTTCTTTATTTGTACCATTTAATTAAAGTTTTTTTTTATAAGACCGTCATTTTGATTTTAAAATGTTTGTTAAATCTCTATTTGAAACATTTTGATGATGGAAGTATTGGGTTATGTAATATGCAGAAAACAGCCCTAGAACAAGTGCTGCATCAGGTGATGACTGGAGATCCGCATTTGATGCTGCTGCCAAAGGACCTGTAAGCCTTCGCAGCTACTCTCGGTCTGCGTCCAATGGTCACAGCCGGCGTTACAGTGATCCAGCCGAGAATGGTGATGTGAGATCTGGTTCAAACTTGGGCAGTCGTCGTACTCCTAATCGGGTGCCGCCGCCTCCGCCACCAACACAGTCAGGCTCCAAGTACTTTTAGTTGGCTTACAGATTTTGGTTGACAATTCATATTTTCCCTGCATATTTTTAGTGAGTGAAGGCCTGCTTAACCACTCATTATTCCAGTAGTTGGTTAATCACTTCTTTAGAATCTTCGAAAGAGGGTGCTTTGTGTAAATAGGAATCTATAGTTCCTGAGCTGAAAGTCAGGATTTTACGGCTTGCCCCTCGTCAAAACTATGAATTCAAAGTGTATTTGAATTCCATTTATCATATTCTTCTATTCATTATTTTGTTTTTGCTTTTGGCTCCGCCCCTCATTTTTGGACGACGGTATAGTTGTATTTGTTTGTGTCAGTTCTGGTTATATGCTTTCAGACTTTTGGACTTTTGGCTCTGTATCATTTGGAAAATTATTGTAAGGGGAGAGAGATAAAAATATTTCATACATCTACTTCTCTATTAAAGATGATGTTACTATAAACAATGATGCAACCTTTTTTTTTTTTGACAGTTTAATTGGTGCCTCATTATGATATAACTAAATCCTTTGATTGTTATTGATTAATTGATTTAGTGAATCAAGGTGGCCAACATACGGGGCTTATTTAATATGTTTAATTTTTATTTTATTTTAATCAACTAATTGTTGTGCATCTCATTTGGTCTGTAACTGTACGAGTATAATGGTTTATTTATTTATTTAATATTTTGCAGTAATCTATCTCTTATCAAACTGCAACAAGTTATAAGATTATTTTCGTTAAGAGCCCGTGCACAGACGCGAAAGCGTATACACTACAGTCATTGCCGGTGGTTACGGTCCGAAAAATTTGAGAATGACTGTAGCTTTTAGTTTTTCTCCCTTAATTTGCTGTGATAGTTACAAGTAAATTTGAGATTTCTTCATATAAAATGATTTGTGAAATTAATGTGTTTACTCCACGTATTTATGAAGGTGCTGTTCACACACATAAAATAATCTAAAGACTTTATTTTTTTTATGAACAAAATTTAATTATTTAGTTAGATGATCAATTACTACATTACTATATATATAAAAAAAAAGAAATTCAATTAACTTATCTTAAACCACTGTACATGAATTAATTAATTTAATAAAAATAGTTGGCAAAGCTACCTAAGTTAGTCACCATATATCCAGTTGTTGGTTGTGGCATGAGCATCAAGGTCAGGTTCAATTAGTTTCACCAGCAAGTTATTATTAACTATCAGTACCAGCTGCTGAAAATACCCAACAAATTTAAAGGGGTTGATCAGCTAATGACACGGAGATACGTCAAGTTTCAATCGTATTAGGGATTTATTTATTTATTTTTTAAAAACAAATCTCGGCAAAGCTTAAAGAGGAGAGCCAAGAGAGCAAATTTTGTTAAACAAACAAATTAGAAAAACGAAAGGCATTAAGGTAATAGCTGAAAATCATAAATAATTGGGGAAATTTACAATATTAGCCAAAAAATTTAGGCCTTTTTCTCAATTAACCATAGCAACTTTTTCTATCAACATTAGCCAAATCCAAGTCTTTCTTCCCAAATTACCCTTTTTCACGGAACAAAACCAACTTTTCTCCATATCGTGAAACAAACAAAACGCAGCAGCTTAGCTTTGTACTCGTGAATCATCAACGACAGCAACAAATAATAGTAAAAGTCAGTCATAATTTATCCAGATCCAACATTAATCGACATCAATTACTGGTATGAGTTATTTTCTTAGCTTTCTTGGTGAATCTAAATTCTGGGATGGGCTACCTGTAGCAAGAACAGTTGGTGCGATAGGCACCTGTCGCACGATATTTATTAAATCTGTATTAATTTGATCCGGATCTAAATAATTTTTTTTATAATTTCAGGTATAATGGATTCAGTTGTACTTGAATTGTGTTACGATGGTTAGTGGGAGACATTAGATGATGGCCATATGGAGTATATGAATGGTAAAAATTGAGCTTTTTTGGTTGAGAAAAATTGTCTGTTTGATCAGTTATTGACAAGAGTATACGAGGTGTTACAAATAAACCCTAATGAATATAGTAGTACAATGAAGACAACTTTGAGGTCTAGTAACACATTATATCGTATATGTGCACTGCCTATGGATATATTTGATGATGAAATGGTGAGGGTTGTGTTGCATATGGCATCCGACGTAACCAATTTTGGATGCATTTCTATATTCGTGACCACATCACCTCGAGTTCCGAGTGAAGGTATTGAGCCACATGTCGATACAGAAACTTCGGTTAGAGCAAATATGTCTGGCCCCGATAACAATGAGGAGGTTTTGCCAAGGACAATATCGCTACAGCAATAGTACTCTCCAATCCACGACAATTATGACAACATTGATGATAACGACGTTACGTTACAGGATGTTGGAGCAACGGTATTCCCAATAATGACATCGTTGGAGCAACGGTATTCTCCGTATCACAACAATGATTTTCGGGACAATGATGATTTTCATGATGAGACAGCGGGGGATAATGCTTGTGCAGAACCTTCTAATAATAGGAGGGGCACTCATTTCAATTATGATGGTGATGATGGAGGAGCCGATCCTTCGAATGTTCCGTCGGATCAGCATGGGGATGAGTATGAAGATAATGCTCCTGTGAATAACAGAGGCAATAGACCTATTCCTTCTATGGTTCGGTTGAGAAGGAGAATTGATCCTCTTATAAGTCTTGCTCCAACTTTGCCTTCGGACACGGTTGCTCCAAGCTTTGTTAGCAGTTGTGACTCAGATGATATCAGTATGGGTATGCTATTTGTTGAGAAGAGTGAGTTTATATTACAACTACGCAAGGTGGCCTTTAGAGATAAGTATGATTTCAAGATTGCACGGTCTACTACGACACGTTTTGAGGCTCACTGTTCTTTAGAATCATGTAAATGGCGTATTCGAGCAACTAGATGTTCGAACGAACAAAATGTTCCTTGGGTGGTGAAGAGAATTGACAATGTACACAATTGTCATAATGAGGTATTGGTTGATGGACGTCATCAAGTAAGGAGCCGGGTTGTCGGTCATATTATCGCAGATAAATATATTCAAGACAAGAGGATTTATACTCCGAATGACATAAGAGCAGATATGCAACAACAATACGGTGTTCAGTTAACATATCAGTAGGCATATCGGGCGAGAGAAGTTGGTCTTGAAATAGTTCGAGACAACCCTGCAGAGTCATATAACTTGCTCCCGAAATACTCTCACGTACTAACTACAGTGAATAAGGGTACAGTCACTCACCTCAAGCAGGATGGAGATGGTAATTTCTTGTACTATTTTGTGGCACTCGGATCTTCCATCAAAGGTTTTATACAGTTCATTCGGCCTGTCATTGCTGTAGATGGTACTCATCTAAAGGGACTATATCGTAGAAGCATTTCGTGGCAACATGTCTTGATGGTAACAATCAATTGTATCCGTTAGCCATTGGGATCATGGATTCTGAAAACAATGATGCTTGGGAATGGTTTATGATGAAGTGACACGGAGTGATTGGCAATAGACCTGAGTTGGTAATCATCTCTGATCGATGCACTGCTATCAGGAGAGCCGTTCTTAAAGTATTTCACAATGCAACTCATGGTGTTTGTTTTTACCACGTTAAAGGTAACATTAAGTCATAGTTTAGAATGTCCAAAGCTCTTTGGGATCAATTTGAGCCTACTTTTATTAATGCAGCAAAAGCATATGGCCACAAGGAATTTAAGAGACAACTTGAAGGGTTGTGGATCATCCACTCTGGTGCGGCTGATTACCTAGGAAATAATGTCGGTACATGTAATTGGGCAAGGTCTCAGTTTGAAGGTAGGAGGTACAACATACTTACCACAAACATCGCGGGGAGTGTTAATTCTTTCATGAGGGAACCTCGAAAATTTCCTGTAACTCATCTTGTTGATCACTTTAGGAAAACATTACGGCATTGGTTTTATGATAGGAAAATTGTGGCTGAATCAATGACTACTCGGCTAACGACATGGGCGGATGAAATAGTCACTGAGAGAAGAACTATAGCTGAAAGAATGAGAGTTCAACCGGTGTCACCGCATCGATTTCAAGTTGTAGGCGGTGGGCTTAAGGAAGGTTTGGTTGACTTGCAAAAGATAACTTGCACCTGCAGAGTGTTTCAGCTTGATCAGCTTGTATGTGCTCATGCAATTGCAGCGTGTCTAACACACCGGGTGGATTTTATTAGCCTTTGCTCGGACTTTTACACTACAAAATCGTTGGCAATAGCTTATGCACAACCAGTGGAGCCAGTTGGTGATATGGCTGATTGGGAAGTTCTAGATGAAATTCAGGAGATGCAAGTATACCCACCAGTTGAGGCACCAAAACCTGGCCGTCGTAAAGAGCTCAGAATACCCTCGGCTGGCGAGGACGTTAACTGGCGGACTGTACGATGCAGGCGGTGTCATGAACTAAGCCATAATCGTAAGCGATGTAAGAATCCCATTGCGTCGACTTCAAGCTAGATGTATTTTCTGTGTTATTTGTCGATTTAAACTTTTATTATTTTTAGTGTTTCGTTGGTTATAATTATTATTTATTTTTGTGTATTGTACACTTATATGTCATACAACTTAATTTTATTTTAATTATTAAAATGTGAGCATGAAAATGATATAAACTTAAGTGCGCAAATTAAAGTAAAAATTCAAGTTTGAACATTTAAATTACTACAACCGTTTATAATACAATATCGTCATTAAATATGTCAGCCGCAATCTTCTTTCTAAAGTACTGGACATGCCGCTTTGTTAATTTTTCTTGGATCACTTTCACAACCGAAGATAACTTACACATGCTCGTAATTCGACCAAGAAAGTGATCGGCATAAGGAATATACATCTTGCCAACTTCAATATCCGATGATTCAGATTTCACAATGTATTTGTAATATTTATAAAATTATTACATTATATTAAAAAAATTAACTCTTAAAAAAAAACTTTTCGTGCGACGGGCGTGCCTGTCTCACGGGTTTCGTGCTACGGGCGTGCTTGTCGCACGGGTTTCGTGGTACGGGCGTGCCTGTCGCACGGGTTTCGTGCGACAGGCGTGCGCGATAGGACCTCCCTGTCACGCGACATCCCTTTCCCTTATCTTCTCTTTCTCTTCCCTTTCCCACATGGATCTCACCCACCACCGCCATTAAACACTACCAACAACAACAACAACAAAAAGCCAAACAATAACAATAACGACAATAATAACTCACCTAGGGTTTTCAATTTTTTCCTTTGATTTTAGTTATCTTCAAAGTTTTCAAGGTGATTTAGCTTCTTTCCGCCGTCGCCACGTTCCTCCGCTGCCGATCTACGCCGCCGCCAATGATCTATACAACTTCCGGTGATGAGACTTTGGTGAGAGAGGGAGAAATTTAGGTGAGGGAAACGTGAGAATGGGGAGGGTAATTTTGTCCACAAATTGGGGATATGGCTAATGTTGAAAGAAAAAAATTTGAAGGGTTAAACTAGAAAAATGCCTAATTTTTTTTGCTAATATTGTAAATTTCCCTAAATAATTGTACTTTCTACATTGCGGCGTGGAAATATACGCGAATAAATTATAAAGCAAAAATTTTCAGACATACTGAAGTTAAAATTTTAGACACATTGACGTCAGACCGTTAAATAAAATAAATTAATTTGATTCCTTTTACTTTAACGTTTTTTTTCGCAAAATTTGTTAAGGAATATGCACTGACAAATGTAACAAAGAGAATCGATATATTCTGCAGAGTCGCGCTCATTTTGATTCAGTAATTGTTTTCATGTCATCAAAATCTTTCTAGTTAATTGAATTTTTGTTATGGCTGCTTCTTCTTCTTCTTCTCCTCGAAACCATAAGTATGATGGTTTTCTAAGTTTCAGAGGAGAGGACACCCGTGACAACTTTACCAGCCATCTTTATTCAGCCTTGTCTCAGAAAAGTATTGAAACTTTCATTGATGACCAGCTTAACAGAGGAGATGAAATTTTAGTCTCTTGTGGATGCAATTGAAACACCAGCTATTTCACTCATCATTTTCTCTGAAGGGTATGCCTGTTCCAGATGGTGTCTCGATGAACTTGTCAACATCCTCCAATGCAAGAGGGTGTATGGACAGATTGTGCTACCGGTTTTTTATGGCGTTGATCCAGCACACATGAGGTGCCGAACTGGGTATTCTGGAGATTCATTTTTGAAGCTTGAAGAAATGTTCAAGGAGAATTCAGAGAAGCTGCAGACTTGGAGGAATGCTTTGAAGGAAGCGGCCGGTTTGTCCGGCTTTCATTCTTAAAACATTAGGTAATCAAATTTCCTTTCTCATACCATTATAGTGATGCAACAGAATGTTATTTTCTGCTTGATTAATTATCAGCACCCCAGCTAGTTATAGTGAATTTTTTTGTCAAGTATGCTGAATTATATATTTCAATTTTATGAGGCATCCTAATGTCTTCCGGGAAGTGATTTGTGGAATTGATATTTGACAGTTACATTTGGTGTGCTAAATTCTGTATGTGTTAAACTCCTTTAAAAGAATTTTGACAGAGTTATTAAAATCAGCATTTGTGTGTTTTCATTGGGTGATCTTTCATATTTCAAGTAATTCCAATCTGTCACTCATATTCCTATTTAAGAGTTATTGTCATATTTTCGTGCAAATCCCTCCAATTTGAACTTATTATTTTACATATTTGCTAGGCCTGAATCGGAACTTGTAAGGGAAGTTGTTAATCAAATTTTGAAGAGGCTGGCTGAAGTGTCTTCGTGTAGTAATAAAAACCCATTGGTTGGAGTAGAATCAAGAGTTGAGGAAATTGAATCTCTATTAGGTGCTGAGTCAAAATGTTTACGCTTTAGGGATTTGGGGCATTGGTGGTATAGGCAAGACAACAATTGCTAGAACTATTTTCAATAAAACCTCTAGTAACTTTGAAGGTTCTTGCTTCCTTCGAAATGTTAGGGAAGAATCACAAAGACCGGGAGGATTAGGTTGCTTGCAACAAAAACTTCTTTTAAAATTATTGCAGGATCACAATGTGATTCCTGATATTGCCCTGAGCTTTAGAAGGCTCAGCAGCAGGAAGTTTCTGATTGTCCTTGATGATGTGACTTGTTTCAAACAAATAAAATCTTTAATCGGAAGTCATGATCGGTATATGGCAGAGAGTCGAATCATTATAACAACAAGAAATCAGCAAGTGCTTAGAAATTGTTGTGTCAAAGAGAAATATGAGATGAAGGAATTAGTGGATGATTTTGCACTTGAGCTTTTTAGTCGATATGCCTTCAAACAAAACAATCCTCATAAAGGGTTTGAGGAATTGTCAAGCAGGGTAATAAATTATGCTCAAGGTGTTCCATTAGCTATTGAAATTTTGGTTGTTTTCTATTCGAAAAGGAAAAACAATTTTGGGAGAGTGCAATAAACAAATTGAAAAGAATTCCCAATATGGAAATCCAGAAGGTGCTAAAAATAAGTTTTGATGGTATGGATGATGAAGAGATATTTTTTTTTTCTAGACATTGCTTGTTTCTTTAAATGGAAAAATGAACACTTGGTTATAAAAATTCCTTAATGCCTGTGGCTTCACTGCACATATAGGAATAAGTAGTCTTGTTGTCAAGTCTCTTATTTGTATACATGGCAACAATATAACAATGCATGATCTGCTACAAGAAATGGGTAGGGAAACTGTCCGGCAAGAATTAATGAATGATCTAGGAAAGCGTAGTTGGTTGTGGCATCATGAGGATAGTATCAAATTTCTGACATCTAATGCCGGAAGGATTTTGTTACGGAATATACTAATTTGGAATGCTACTTAATATGCAAAGTTCACTTATAATCATATATGTAGATGGGTTTATAAAATTAATAAAGGATTAGCAGTGGTAAGGAGGAAAAAAAGAAAAATTAGAAAAAAAGGAAACCAGTGGTACATGATGCGGCAATAATGTATAATTGCCATATCAATTTATTTATAACAGTTTGCAGACAAACATTGATAGTTTATACATTTAGTATTACTTTTATTATCGTGTCTCTCTGTAAGTAGGTTCAGATTTACCAGTTTGATTGCCTGAAAATGACTATCTACTTGAATTGTATAAATTTGTCTTCAACATTATGGCCTTTTTATTGATTATTAGGTTATTGAAGAATTGAGGGCATCTTCTTGGATATGTCTAAAGTGAAAGAGATCCATCTAAATCCTGACACTTTCAGAAAGATGCGTAAATTGAGATTTTGGAAATTCTATTGCTCAATCAAAGGAGAGAACAAATGTAAAGCATCTGATTTCCAGGGTCCTGTATTCACTGAAGTGAGGTATTTTCACTGGCATGGATATCCATTGAAATCATTGCCTTCAAATATTCATCTGGAGAAGCTAGTTTTACTTGAAATGCCACATAGCAATATTCAACAACTTTTGGATGGTGTCCAGGGGTGTTTATCTTAACATATACATGCAATGTTTAAGTCATAACATTTAATTATCATGCATGCTAATGATTTGACCAGACCTCTTTTTTGTACCAGCAGCATCGTTGTAAGCTAAAGCGGAAAATCATCTCTGCCTGCAGTATTCTTACCTGAACTCCAAACACCCCATTGGGTCAACATCTGAACACGCTAGTTGTCCTGAATCTAAGGGATTGCAAAAGCCTGAAAAGTCTTCCAGTTGGAATTCATTTGGAATTTCTTAAAGAACTTGATCTTTTAAATGGAACTGCAATTGAAGAACTGCCTCAGCCATCGAATGTCTATATAAGCTTTTGCACTTGGACCTTGAATATTGAAAGCCTTAACAGTCTCCCAAGTGGCCTTTGTAAGTTAAAATTGTTAAAATATCTTACTCTCATTTGTTGCTCAAATCTTCAAAGATTGCCTGATGAACTCGAAAATTTAGAAGCTTTGTGGAGTTTGCATGCTATAGGAACTACTATATGAGAAGTGCTGTCATCTGTTTTCCATTTGAACAACATTGATCTCTTAAGTTTCTAGAGAAGCAGGGGTCATAAGCAGATGGGTTTATCATTGCCTATCACATTATCTTTAGATGGCTTGTGCACTCTACATATTAAAATCTAACTGATTGTGGCATCACATAGTTGCCTAAAAATATTGGCCAGTTATCCTCACTAGGTAAATTGGATCTACAGAAAAACAATTTTGAGAGAATTCCAGAAAGCGTCATAGAACTTTCTAAGTTGGAAAGTCTCTACTTAAGGTATTGGGAGAGGCTTCAATCCTTACCAAAGCTTCCATGCAAACTACATGTGTTGGATGCACATCATTGCACAGCACTGGAATCATTATCAGGTTTATTCTCAAGTTTTGAAGCTCGTACTCGGTATTTTGACCTGCGTTATAATTATAATTGGATTGAAATGAGATCAGAGGAATTCTTGAAGATGCTCTGCAAGAGACTCAACTTTTGGCAGCTGCACTATGGAAAGAAGTAAGAGAGGAGTTTTTAATTTCTTTTTTTCTTTAAATTAAAGTGGACAATTAATATTTGATTAAAGTTATGAGTTTCTGTGGTACACATATATTATTCTGAAAATTATGCACTTTTGGATCTTGTCTTTTTACCTGGGAATGAAATTCTGATGTGGTTTGGCTTTCAAAGTATGAAATCTTCTATAACCTTGAAGATGCCATCAGGTTGGTTTGGTAATAAGAAGGTTCTCGGCTTTGCTTTTGGTGCTGTTGTAACATTTGGAGACCATCATGTCAGAGAAAAGAGGTGGTTCGAATTGTTCTGTGAATTCAAAGTCAAACCCAAAGATTCGCATGTCATACAGAGATTTATGGGGATGGTTGAATATGTAGAGTCAGATCACTTACTTTTGGGGTACTATTTCTTCGATGATCCGGATTTGAATGGTTTTTGGAAATACAATTGCATTCTCGAGGCAGTTTAATTCTATTTTAAGGAAGATTTTTAGCACGCTGAATGTTTGGAGTGTTGCCCGGTGAAAAATGTGGGACCCATTTCTTGTATGGACCAGACTCTACAAAATCAACGGAAGATCCAAGTGGATTTTTCTACCATAACCATGAAGAGGAACAACACCCCAAAAGACTAAATATTCCTGAATATGTCTATAGCAGCTGGTGTTTATGAGAAAAGATATGTCAGATTAATTCATCGGTACCATTTGATATTAAAATATTGCTTTCTAGACATTTCTTTTATGATTTTATATTTTTATATGATGGTGGAAATGACTTATAGATGTTCTTCACAGCCAGTTACTATTGTTGGGTCCAAGCAGTTATTGTTTGACCTTTGGTTAGTTTGGCTACTGTTTAGATCCTTGTGTATTTGTGTTCGTTTGGTTTCTGCATGAAATGTATATTAAATTAAATTCACAATACATGAAAGCAGTCCGTTTATAGTTTAGACAGAATTTTCGGCTCACTATTACTTAGATTTTTGGATCAATGCTTCCTTATCAATAGTAAATTTTTTGCTAAATTCTTTTCGGAAAATTTCTCTACAACTAGCTTATGTTGAAATCTCCTTAGTTTTGTTTGGCTGGAAAGACAGCATCAAGTGTTGGAGGTGAACTAGGAGCGAACTTTGAAAAAGGCAACCGAGGTAGAGCAAGGGATTGTGAATAGGGTATGGGGTCCTTTTCCTGATATAATTGGAGTATGACTTCAAAGGACGAATGCATTGAGTAGACACTTTTTCCTTTGAAATCAGAATCTAAACTATGCTGCTCAATGGTTCTAGCGTTATAAAACTTTGGAAATGAGTTACATTTTGCCCTCTATTCAATGATTTTTACACGTCTTTCCATTCCCTCAATTTTACATAGAACTTATGGAAATAAACAAAAGTTGTTAATACTAACAGCAAAATGGTCCATATATCAGTGCATCTCTATGAATACTAGCTATATGGGAACAGATGTTGAATTAGATATATACCTCTGTCAGATTGATGGCATTCTTAATCTCTGTGCATCAATTAAAAATCATTTTATTGATATCCATTATGCATTGATTCAATATATGATAATATTCTTGAATTTTACTTTGTAAGATCACCATTTTGAGTTAAAAATGTCACTTTGTCAGATCTCTAGTTGAAATTGTACGATGATGAAAGTGTTGGGTTATGTAATTTGCAGAACGCAAACCCAGGAACAAGTGCTGTGTCAGATGATGACTGGAAATCTGCATTCGATGCCGCGGCCAATGGACATGTAAGCCATCGCAGCTACTCTCGTTCTGCATCCAATGGTCACAGCCGGCATTACAGTGATCTGGCCTAGAATGGTGAAGTGAGATCTGGTTCGGACTCGGGCAGTCATCGTAATTCTAATGAGGTGCTGCCGCCACCACTACAAGCAGCACAGTCAGGAGGCTACAGGTACTTCTAGTTGGCGTACAGATTTTGGTTGACAACTCATATATTCACTGCATATTTTTTGAAACGACCCACCCCGCACCCCCAGGGCGAATCTGTCTAAACTCGTAAAAATCGGATCGATACTCATAATAATATCTAAGAATTCTACCGAAATTTCGGCAGAACCTCCCCCGTAAATACAACAATCCCAAATTGACAATTTACAAAACAACACTCCCAATAATATCTCAATAACCATCCAAACTTCAAATCCAACTTCTTCAGTCATCATCTCAAATATCACAAAAATCACTCCAATATAAAAACAAATACAATGGTTATCCTTAATACAAAAACATAATCATAAATACAACTCACAATTCCCAAATATCAAAATATAAAATCTAAGACTCCTAGCACCATCACGTGGCCACAATTACAAATCTAACTACCGATGTACCTGCAAATCTCCTGTGGGGGGAGACGATAATATGATAAAAGAAAAACGTGGTGAGTATAAAACTCAATGAGTGGATACTAGTTTCTGAAAAATAAATTTATTTAAACTAATTTCTCTTTCTCAAATCAATTTCATCAAAATATCGTAAGAACTTATTTAAACATATTTAATTCAAATCAACCACTGAAATACTATTGTACATAAATCTGCATAAAATCGGTGGAATTATAACACTTATCATATCAAATACTGAATATCAAAAACTATCATTAAATAAGTACCCAGGGGAATGATCTCATCATATCCGGACCTCGACGGACAGGCAATGACGTACTATCTGGTACCGCCACGCCCCGGAGCTACAACGGATAGATAGGGAAAATATCATCTCATAACTGATACATCTCAATATCTGTGCATGCATAAGCCCCCAAAAGGCAAAAGCGCCCAAACACATGGCCCAAAGCCTCTATGTGTGTTCAGACGGGCCCCAAAGGCCTCTATCTCATCTCATCTGTATATCTGTATTCATCTCATATTATCTGTTTCTCTGTATCTGGAGGGAAGGGTACTGTTTAACAATTTCTCAAATAACATTTAATACACATGTACGAAAACATATACTCGCATCTGAAATCTCATTTTCTCTTTCTTCAACATATTTCAAATCCATTAAATTTCATATCAAGCATTTACTAAAAAAAACGACAATAAAGTTACTATTCAAACTCATTCTCAGTGACGTACAATTGTATTCGAAAATATCGTAAAACAAATCATCGAAATCTCATTCTGTCTTTCTCAAACTTTCACATTTTCTTTTAAACCACTTACTTGAGTTACCTTCATTCGATTACTGCTTAGTAGGACACTCTCTTAACTTTAATAACTTTCTCTTTCATACTTTTTAGGCTTCTCGCAATGCCTCCTTCGCCCATTTATCTCATAACTATATAAACATCTCGAGAGTCCTCCACTAAGCCAGTAACGAATTCAAGCATCCAAGCTAAAACTGTAAAACAATCTTTCTTTCTTTTCAAATCTCATTTACTAAAATCAATTTTCTAGAAATCATTAAATCGAAGCATCAAATACTTATTTATCAAAACATATTGCACTGTATGAAAAAATCATTATATATTATGAAAATAAACTTTGTATTTTCCACTCACAGTGACAATGTCCAAACTCGGTATCAACAACGTCCGCAGGTTGATTCTCGTTCGCGGATCCTCCGAAATACCCTTGCCGGTCAACGGTCACCGGAATTCAACCGACGGCGACGGCAAGCTCAGAACAGAAAGTTCCAGCCACGCTGAGTCCAATGGTGGCGGTGGTGACCTCCCACGCACGGCGACGGCGGCAAATTGAGCTCCCAAAGCCGTGAATCCTCCAACAGCCGATCACCGGCAAAACGACGTTCCCGGCATCCATGGCTGGTAGGAAATGACAGAGGGAAGGGTAAGGAACAAAACCCGAGTGCTAGCTTCACCGGAAACCGGCGAAATCACGGTGAATCGAGCCGGCGATTCCGCGGAGCTTCCAAGCTTCGATCGGCGGCTTTCCAATCGATTTCCGGCAGCAAGGACGGCATGGATACGTTGCTCGTCTCTCAAGTTGCGAAACGGTACCAAGCATGACCGGAACGGAGGCCGGAAATGGGAGAACCGGCCGGGTCAATTCCGCGGGTCGGATCCGGGTTCGGGTCAACGGGTTCTCTTCTCTCTCTCGGTTCTCTACTCTCTCTTTCCTTTCTCTCTCTTTCTCTTATATATGGGTGGCAAAAATGGGTAAAAACCGGGTGTGGGGTGGTACATTTTTAGTGACAGAAGCCCTGTTTAACCACTCCGTGATTCCAGTACTTGTTCAAAAATCACTTTACTAGAATCTTTAGACGAGGGTGTTTTGTGGACATAGGACCCTATACGGCTTGCTCCATGTCAAGGCAATGAATTCAAAGGGTATTTGAAACTCGTTTATTATATTCTTTCTTCTATTCATTATTTTGCTTTTATTTTAGGTTCCTCCCCTCATTTTTGGACCATGATATAGACGTGTTTGCTTGTGTCAGTTCTGGTTCTATGCATACTCTTGGACTTGTTGCTCCGTTAGAAGGAAAAAAAAAATTTCTTGTAAGGGGAGGTATATATTTTATTTCATATTTTTACTTCTCTGTTGAAGATTCTGCCGCTATAACCAAAGATGCAACTTTTTGAACGATTTTTCAGATGGGAGGATGCCAAAAATTCAGTATGTGCATGAATTGCGTTGTTGTTATTATTATTATTTTGACCATTCAATTGCTGTCTTATTATTATATATCTCTCCTTTGATAGTTCAAATATTTATGGAATATTTTAAAAAATTAAATAACATTTGTTCATAAATTATTTTTGTTAGACAGTTATATACAAATTACATAAGAGATTGTTTGTTAAGTGTTTGAAGTCTAAAATTTTATTAATTTCAGATTTTTTTTAAAAATATGCTTGTTAATTTTTTTGGATAATCACTATTAATATGCTACTGCTGATATTTTATTCATGCTGTATAACTTCGTGCGCGTCATTGAATCTCTCTAATTGGTGTGATATTTTCTATTAATCAATAAAGGCTGAGCAACTGGAAGTTGAACAAAGTTATCAGGTCCTTTTCCTGAGATGATCGGAGTACGAATTTAAGTGATCTCCTTAATATGGACGCAGTCGGACACTTATCAGTATTAGGTTATTATTATTAGGCTGACAAATGCATGCTTTAGTGAGTGAAGCCCTGCTTAACCACTCCATTGGTAGCATCAGCAGCTGGTTTAAAATTCACTTTATTAGAATCATTAGAAGAGGTGTATGTGTGCACAAGATAATACAATGGATCCATCCAAGCAGATCCAAACAGACTGGGTGCAACTATGGCATGGTAACACAGTTACACCATTGCTGGATCCTTCTTATTGATGCCACAACGCCATCTGATGCACACGAATAGTCTTCATGACGAAGCTTCGGAGATGAGGGGTTCATTGAGGCATTTTGTCAAGCACCCTGTCCATTCTATCAAACACCTTGCATTGCCTAACATTTTCCAATTGTCTTAATGTCCATTTCCCTCGAACGTAAATTCCATGTTCAAATTTCAAGGTATTGTTGTCTTCCTACTAATGATGTTCAAAGAAAATGATACCTTTCTCGGCCCCTCATTGAAAAGAGGCACTAAATGGATTGTCTGGATGAGCCATACGCAATGCACTTGATCACCTGGCAGTATACGTCATACGGACCCTCAAATGAGATTACTTATTCAATAGGTCAATTACGTGTTCAAAGTTTCACTTTTGGACTAATGGCTCTTGGGCTGTCATTCACTATTTTCTCTATTCGCTTGAAATAACGGTCAACAAAGCATCTTCAGTGAAATTATTATCCACCGAGTAGTGCTTGGAAAATGAGGTGAAATCGATTACCACGAAACTTTCAGGAAGATTCCAACTTAGAAGCGTCGTCACAAACTGTGCAAAGTCACACTCATTTTGATTTAGTAGTTGTTTTTATCTCGTCAAAGGTATTGAATTTTGTTGGCCTAATTCTTCTTTTGAGGATCCAATCAATCTCTGATAAAAATAATATACTTTAGTTATATTTATATTTTTAATGAGTTTGATAATAAGCATAAGGCTATTGTTCTGCTGAAGAGAAGAATCTGTGATTAGTTTTTCAAGAATTTTTTCCAAGCGAACAATTTCAACTATGACCAGGTAATCAACATTTGTTATGCACCTAAGCTTGTATGAGAATAATCCGGTGCATTTTTTTCTAATGTTTTGCATAAGTAAATAATTTTTCTCCGTAAGCTATTGTTATTTGTTGTGAAAATTTTAATATACTCGCAAGCACACGAATCTAGAAATGAAATAGTGGTAACGAGATCGATCCCACAAGGATTGTTATAAATTGAAAAGTCTAATTTAAATCTAAAATTAATATTAATTCTAACCTAGTTGACTAAATTGAGTTTTTAAGAAAAATTAAACCAATTAAACTAAGGAAGCAATTAAAATAAAGGAGAATTCAATAAGATAAGAATTACCAAGGCTTTAAAATCCACCATTATTCAATTAGTAATTATCTAATTATTAATTAATCCCCAATTTTATAGTGACAACTCGAAATAAATCTATGTCATCTCATGGATATAACAATTAAGCTCAAATAAATGGAAGATTGTCATTTTTCCCCCTACAGTAATTAACATATACCACTTTCCCTCTTACTGTTTTTATAATGGTCAAAACCCCTTCTGATAGTATAAGTTTACAATATTACCCTTATTTTCAACTAATCTTTTATTTATATTTATTATAAATTAAATAAATCTCATGAATAGAAAATATATAAAATATTAAGCATTAAAAATAAGAAAAAATATTTTGATATGAGCAAAAAAATTAAGAATAATTTTTTGTACTTATTTATTTTGTGAAAATTTTCTTATAATAAAAATATAAGAAAATTATTATAAAATGATAAAAAAATTATTATAAGAAAACTTGAATGACAAATAAAAATTTATTATAAGATAAATAATAAATATTTTTCTTATACTTTTTACATTTAATTTTAAAATATTACAAAATATTTATTATAAGAAAATATTCATAAAATAAATAATTACAAGAAAAAATTTATTATTGATTTTTTTACTCATATCAAAATATATATTTCTTATTTTTAATACTTAATTTTTTATTTAGTTTCTATTCATATAATTTATTTAATTTATAATAAATGTAAATAAAAGAGTAGTTGAAAATAAGGATAATATTGTAAACTTATGCTGTCAGGGAGATTTTTGACCATTATAAAAATAATAAGGAGGTAAATGGTATATGTTGATTACCGTAGGGGGAAATTGGCAATCCCCCCAAACAAAATTAATCTTGTGTAGGTTCTTTTTTTCCTTAATAATATGACATCCAAGAATATCATGTAAATATTTTGAATAACAAAGAGTCAAAGTTTTCTAAGCACTCCATGTAAATAATTTAATAAAAGACATAGAATCAAAGATAATCATGTATAAACTTTATAAATCTAAGCATAGATTTAATCGAATATTAATCCTAACAATCAATAATGCATGAAAGAATTGATGAAAATATTTTATTAACATATAATTAATTATGTGAAATAAAAATCATAATCATTAAAGAACATATATAGGAAATTAATTAAATAAAAAGATAATTATTTCATTGAATAGGATTTCATCCTTAACCTCAGTATAAGAAAATTAATTAGACATACTCGAATTGGGAGCAACAAAATAAATAAAATCAGCCACGAAAAACCAAAGTGCTTCTGCCGCTACCCTCTATTCTCTTTGTCTCGCATCCTCCCTTTTGTTTCCGTCCTCTGGCGTCTACCTCATTCAAAAGCCAAAACTCTCTTTTTCTAATGTTTAGCCACCGAATCCTCTTTGTCTACTAATTAAAATCATTTTTCAATTATAAAACAAAGCTTCCATAATAACGCCACAGTAAGCCATTAATTCCACTTTTAAAAGTCAAGTGTGAGACTCATTTAAAAAGTTAAATGTGAGCCCGATTTAAATTATTTTCCACTTTTGAAAGTGACCTCCATTTAAATTGCTTTCCACTTTTGCAATGACATGCACGTGCAACTCAATTGGAGAATTGAAATTCAATGCAAATTACTCTTGGCCCTTAACTTTCTCACGGCTTCAATCTTAGCTCTTAACCCTCTCACGGCTTCAGTTAATATTCTTTTAAATTGTTATTCTTTTTGCACTCTCTATGTAATAAAATAATTCAATTAATTAAAAATAACAAATAACTAATAATTAAATAATAAACAATAAAATATATATATAAATTATACTCATCATTGTTACAACCCATCCGTTAACAATAAAAAGCCAAGAACAGTCCATGCCAATAGTTATGGTCGGTTCAATCTAAGAAATAAGCACGAAAGGTGAAAAGCAAGAGTCTATTTTTTTTTTTTTGAGAAGCAAGAGTCTTACATTGAAAAAAAGGTTGGATAAAAATTGCGAGTATTGGAAAATAAATGCGAGTAGTGCTGCTTTATGTTAAATTTGCTGGCAAATACAGAATCTTTTGCCTTTTTAGCTGTCAACCACTATTTTCTTTCTCCATTTGAAACAAAACACAACAAAGCTGCGTCCTTTGTGATTCCAACTTCCAAGCATCTACACATGTTCCACATTTCCACAGTGTTTTGATTGAATTAATTGAATGTTTTCAACTAATCAAAATCTCTCTAATCAATTGAACAGTTTCTTTTACGGCTTCAGGTAGCAGCACCACCGTGAACACATAAATTTGAAGGGTCATGTGGTGTCTTGCCGACTTAATCGGCAAGATAGGCGAGCCCAAGTCACGAGTTCAAGAAGTAACATTAAATAAGATGTTGAATGAGTCTATACGTTGTGGAAGTAGCGTAAATTATGTATTTATAGAATAATTTATTGAAAAATCTAAGTCCTTTATTGATCTACATGTGGGTTGTTAACAGACACAATTGTTGTAGTTAACAAGATGATTGTGACTTGAGATATGAATATACAGATGTAAAGGTCGGTGGAAAAAGAAAATTTCAGGTCAGATTCTCTGAACAATTGTTGATTTTGTCATGCTGGAGAAAAAAATCGCCGAATTTTTGGGGAAATATTTTAGCTTTATCTCATTGTCTCACATTAGTCGATCTTCTTCAGTAGTAGTAAAGCATCCGTATGTGCTACGTGCATTTCGTTCAATTAATTAATTATCATCACATCCCTCATTGTTGTATCAACTTGCACCGTCGTCATAAGAATTAACAGGAATCTTTGCTAAAATTATTGTATCAATTTTAGAAAAGAAAAGAGAAAAAAAATTTACTATAGTACAAAAATAAGATGAAACAGTCATTCATCACAAGCCAACTTTTAAGAACACTCAAGTAGACGTTACAAATGTAAAGGTATTGATGAGGTATAAATATTTTCATTTTTTAAAAAATTATTTTATTTAACTTTTGCCCAAAGTTCAAGTAATTATTTCTAATTAGTTTGTGGTAAAATAATAATAATAATGATGATGGTTTTCTTAATTTTTTATATATTTATTTTGCATCTAGTATGAGAGGGATGAATCAATTTCTCCTCTATAATTTTTTTTTTAATTTTGAGTGAGAGAGTACTGTAATTATTCTCTTATTGTGTTTAATTTAGAGAAAAGAGTTGTAATTCTTAATTAAATAATGAAATTCTTCTGCTTTGGCTAGTAGTTTTTTTTTTCACCCCCAATTTATTTCAAGTTTTTCCACATAAATTTTCCAATTTTCTCAATTTTCACTTTAGTTCCATGTCATAATTCCAAACAAACATGAAAATTCCAGATGAAGATAGTTACAAAAGAATACTGATATTTCGAAATTCTTCTGCAACTATATAATATAAGGCAGCTTCCAACAAATTATTTGGTGGACCTCAGAAAGGAAAAAGAAATAAAATTCTGGAATTTTGTTTCAAAACAACATGTTTACTATCGCTCTTTTTCATACGTCTTCGAATTTCAACTTACAGTCAGCAAGTTAACCCGTTATTCTAGCTAGGCATCTTCCTTGAAATTACTGCATCTATACTTTACAAAAGAACATAAGGTTTTCTCAGTACTCAACGACCATTCATTCATCTTTTTAGCCGTCATCAACTAATTTGTTTCTTCAGTTGGAGTAGACACGGCCTTTACTTTCAACAGAAAATGATGTGAAATTATCACGAAACATCCCGGAAGATTCCAAGCAAGCATCCAACAAGGCATCTCTACACAGTCTGCAGTCACTTTCCTTATTTTTACATCCCAAATTTTCGTCTATTCAAAATCTCTCATCTACTGAGCGGTTGTGGCTTCTTTTTCTTCTTCTCATCCATCAACCAGTGTGAGCTTGAGTTTGAATTTGATGAATCCTCGAAACAATGAGTATGATGTTTCTGTTATGGCTTCTTCTTCTTCTCCTCCTCGTCGAAACAGTAATAAGTATGATGTTTTTCTTAGTTTCAGAGGAGAGGACACCCGTGACAACTTTACCAGCCATCTTTATTCTGCTCTGTGTCACAATAACATTGAAACTTTCATCGACAACGATCTTAAGAGAGGAGATGAAATTTCACGGTCTCTGCTTGATACAATTGAAGCATCGGCCATCTCAATTATCATTTTCTCAGAAAGATATGCTTCTTCAGGATGGTGTCTCGATGAACTTTCAAAGATCCTCGAATGCAAGCACGATTATGGACAGATTGTGATTCCAGTTTTCTGTCGCGTTGATCCATCGCACGTGAGACGGCAAACTGGGACTTTTGGAGATCATTTTTCGACGCTTAGAGAACGATATCCAGAGAAGAAGATGCATAGATGGGCGAATGCTTTGACGGAGGCAGCCAACCTATTTCCAGAGAAGATGCATAGATGGGCGAATGCTTTGACGGAAGCAGCCAACCTTTCTGGCTTTCATTCTGATGTTATTAGGTAACGGCGATCTTCTATCTAATTCTTACTATTAATTAATCTAGTATCTGTAATAAGTGACATTATAAGAATGAGTTTAACTTATCAATAGTTTATTAATTAAATCATTTTTATGAAGATTAGGTTATTATCCTGCATATTTAATTAATTTTCCAATTATTTTATTTGATGAAATTGTTCTTCACATTAAATTAGTTATTTTATATTGCAACTAAAAACACATGAACACATGATTCTCCGCCTCGTTTCATATATTTAAAATTGAGTTGCTGTTATGATTTTACTAGGCCTGAAGCTAAACTTGTTGAGGAAATTGCCAATGAAATTTTGGGGAGGCTGGAAGGAACTTTTCAAAGTTATAACAAAGACTTGGTTGGAGTTGAATGGCGCATTAAAGAAATTGAATCATTATTATGCACTGCGTCTGCGGGTGTTTACATATTGGGGATTTGGGGCATCGGTGGTATAGGCAAGACAACAATCGCTGATGCTGTTTTTAACAAAATCTCTAGACATTTTGAAGGTTCTTACTTTGCGCAAAATGTTAGAGAAGCAGAAGCAACTGGCGGAATAAAGGACTTACAGAGGGAACTTCTGTCCAAGTTATTGAATGATAGAAATGTGAGGGACATCGAGTCTCAACTCAACAGACTTGCTCGCAAGAAGGTTCTAATTGTTTTTGATGATGTGACTCATCTAAGACAAATAGAATCATTAATTAGACGCCTTGATTGGTTAGCTTCAGGGAGTCGAGTGATAATCACAACAAGGGATAGACAAGTTCTTAAAAATTGTTGGGTCAATCAAATATATCCGATGAAGGGATTAGTAGATGCTGATGCTCATAAGCTTTTCTGTCAGTGTGCTTTTGGAGGAGGCCATCCAGATGCAAGTCATACAGAGCTCACAGACAAGGCAATAAAATATGCGCAGGGAATTCCCTTAGCTCTTAAAGTTTTGGGTCGCCATCTATGCGAAAGGAGCAAAGAGGAAGGGGAAAGTGCAATGAGAAAACTGGAAGTAATTCCTGACAAGGAAATCCAGGAGGTATTAAAAATAAGTTATGATAGCTTGGATGACTCTCAGAAGAATGTTTTTCTAGATATTGCATGTTTCTTAGAAGGAGAGCATAGAGATGAGGTGACAAGCTTTTTTGATGCTAGTGGCTTCCAAGCTAAAATAGAATTAAGTGTTCTTGAAGGCAAGTCTCTCATAACTTACTTCCATAACTACATAAGAATGCATGAGCATGACTTGATACGAGATATGGGAAGAGAAATTGTTCGAAATGAATCTATCGATCATCCAGGAGAGCGCAGTAGGTTGTGGTATCACGAGGATATTTATGAAGTTTTGAAGAACAATACGGTGAGGAATAATAAGTTTTTAATTGTATCGGATTTGTGTTACATTTATGTTAGCAATTTGTCTGCATATGTCTTTTTGAATAAGAATAGCATTAATACAGCTTAAAATTAATTGAAAAATAATATTAGAAAATTGGTAAAATAAAATAGATAGATCTGATGTTTCCCCAACTCAGTTTGAAAAATGCCTCTAAAATCCCTAGCAAACTAGCGCCTTCAGAGAGAGACCCCCAAAAAAAAAAAACACCTCAATCTTATAGCATTTCCTGTTCAACTCAAGCTATGCCCCTCTCCTTATTTTTCACTAAAAAAAAAATTGATTGAATTAATTTTACAGTTTACATATTAAGCATTTTCCTGAATTTTCTATTATACACTTCCTAAAAGCCTTACCCAAATAGTTTATTATAAAGTGATTGTAATATCTCTATTTGGGTTTGACGGCTTAAAAATAATTGTTTATTTGTCTGCTTTAATTATATACCAACTTATGATCTCCGATTTGATTGTTAGGGAACTAAAAAAATCAAGGGTATCTTCTTGGATATGAATAAAGTCACTAGAGAGATACACATGAATTCCGATGCTTTCTCAAAGATGCCTAACTTGAGATTCTTGAGAATCTATGGAGATGAGAACAAATGTATGGTCTCTCATTTAGAGGGTGTGTCATTTGCTAAAGTGAGGCACCTCGAGTGGGCTCATTGTCCTTTGAAAACGTTGAATATACGTGCGGAGAAACTTGTTTCACTTAGAATGCCTTGCAGCAGGGTTGAACAACTTTGGGATGATGTTCAGGTACATATTTATTTAAAATTCTTTCAGTAATAAATTCTAAATACAATTGATGCTATAATTATTATACGTGATAGTATCTGTTTATTTATAAAGATGATAATGATGACAATAATAATAATAATAATAATTTTTTTTGGGGGCACAGGATCTTGTTAACTTAAAAGAAATAGACCTCAGTGGATCCATGTTGTTAACGAAACTCCCAGACTTGTCACAGGCCAAAAATCTTAAGATTCTGATGTTAGCCGGCTGTTTAAGTTTGATGGAGACTCGCTCATCTATTCAATATCTAAATAAACTTGAAGTTCTTTATCTAGGAAAGTGCGAAAGCCTGACGAGTCTTCCAATGAGCACTCCTTTCAAACATTTCATGAACTTAGATTTCATGAACTTCCCAAGTGCCACATCTTGTCATGTATGTACTTTAGAGTTAGTAAAAGCTGAAATCAAAGAACTGCCCTCATCCATCGAGTGCCTATCCAATCTGAAAAAACTATATATTGCGGACTGTTCACAGCTTGAGAGCATCTCAAGTAGCATATTTAAGTTGAAGTCTCTTCAATCTATTGAAATCTCTAATTGTTCAATTTTCGAGAGGTTTACAGAGATTCCCTCTTGTAATAGAGATGGAGGTATTGGAATTGACCGACTACCCTCATGTAAGTTGGTACTGGAAAAATGTCCAATGCTTCGGAGTCTCCCTGGCAGCCTGTGTGCGTTCAAATCTCTGAGTCTGACATCTCTTGAAATCATTGACTGCCGAGATTTCAGTGAATTGCCTGATGAACTTGGATATTTAAAAGCCTTGGAGACTTTGATCGTTGATGAAACTGATATAGAAGTAGTACCAGAAAGCCTTGGTCAGTTATACTCACTAAAACATTTGGTACTGTCTGGCCAAGATTTGACGAAAATACCAAAAAGCCTTGGTCAGTTATCCTCACTAGAATATTTGGTACTGTCTGGCAACGATTGGACGGAAATCCCACAAATCCGTAGTCATTTAGCTGTGGTACTGCCATCCCCACTAGAATTTTTGGTACGGTCACGTGTGAAGAGAATAGAAGAAAGCCTTGGTCAGTTATACTCACTAAAACATTTGGTACTGTCTGGCATCTATTTGACGATAAAACCAGAAATCCTTGGTCAGTTATACTCACTAAAACATTTGGTACTGTCTGTCAACGATTTGAGGAGAAAAAAAGTCAGCCTCAATCAGTTATCCTCACTAGAATACCTGAGGAGTCTTCCAAGTAAGTTGACATCACTCAATTTATCTGTTGAGTTGAGAAATGGTTTGAAATTGGACCCGAAGGAGCTCATTAAAAGCGTTAAAGATGGGTGGATGAAGCAGGTGTGTCTCTTAACTCACTCCTTTCATTCTATTTTCTTTTTATTTTTTCTTTAATTTAAGCTATCATTATTTTTCATAAATTACTAATTTTTTATTTTTGTGTTGCAGTCGTTTGATGGTAACATTGGGATCGCTAAAAGTATGTATTTCCCTGGGAATAAAATTCCAAAGTGGTTTAGGTATCAAAGTATGGGATCTCCTGTAACCTTGAAGACGCCGCCAGCAGATTTCCTCAATAATAAAATATTAGTAGGCTTTGCTTTTTGCATTGTTGTAGCATTTCGAGCCTCAGACTACTTTGAGCATCAAATCCGAAGGAAATCTCGACCGTCGGTCTTGCGTAATTATGAAGTGTTCTGTGATTGGAAGCACAGATATCAAGGAAATCTCGACCGTCGGTCTTTGGGGAGAATTAGTTATGTTGAGTCAGATCACGTGTTTTTGGGATCTTATTTTTTGGGTTCTGAGGATTTAAGTAAGAGAGATGATGAGGTCACTTTTGATGAGGTCTCTTTCTCCATTTCGCCTATTTACGATGACGGTGAAGATTGTGAAGTGAAACAATGTGGGATTCATTTTGTGTACGCTCAAGATTCTACGGAATCAAGAGAAGAGGAAGAGGACGAAGAGGAGGAAGAGGAGGAAGAGGAAGAGGAGGAGGAAGAGGAAGAGGAGGAAGAGGAGGAGGAAGACTTATAAGATTCATTTTGCGTCGGTCTTTGGGGAGAATTAGTTATGTTGAGTCAGATCACGTGTTTTTGGGATCTTAGTTTTTGGGTTCTGAGGATTTAAGTAGGAGAGATGATGGTGAAGTCTCTTTCTACATTTCGCCTCTTAGTTTTGATAAAGATTGTGAAGTGAAACAATGAGGGATTCATTGTTTTCATTTTGATAATTCATTAAACTCAAAGACTGAAGAGGAAGAGGAAGGATGAAGAGGAACCACACACCAAAAGACTGAAATGCTCTTCAAATCCAAAGCAGCTGGTACTCTGTAGACCTTGTTTTTGTCTTCATTTTATATATGCGTTTTTTCAATATGTTCGTTTATGTAATATTTATTAATTGTTTGTTGTTGGATGGATGAATCTATAAATTCAAAATAAATGGTAATTAACCGAGGATGTTGATCTATGAGTTCTCTCTTTGTTTTATCTTTAATTTGTGTTCGGTTCATGTCTGGAATATCCCAAAAATTACATATCCATTTACTAACTAAAAATGCGCTGATTAGATTAAAGATTATTTTAGTTATTCTTACTTTTTCAGTTTTCAAACTTTATAAGAATAAAATCGTTTTATTAAGTTTTGAGATTTGAATTTAAAAGAAAATACAAAGTTTCTCTTGAGGATTAAATTTACCATATTTTAAATTAATTACTAATTAGGTATGACAAGATGTACGATGTGAAAATTACTGTTCCTATGAGTAGTGATCTCAGCAAGACAGTAAAGTACCTATTTAATACTTGTGATAAATTACAGTTATTCTTACTTTTTTCAGTTTTCAAACTTTATAAGAATAAAATCGTTTTATTAAGTTTTGAGATTTGAATTTAAAAGAAAATACAAAGTTTCTCTTGAGGATTAAATTTACCATATTTTAAATTAATTACTAATTAGGTATGACAAGATGTACGATGTGAAAATTACTGTTCCTATGAGTAGTGATCTCAGCAAGACAGTAAAGTACCTATTTAATATTTGTGATAAATTACAGGCTCTGTTTAACATATAAAAATACAAAATTTTAAATATTACAAACAATAACAGAATCATATGCTGTTATTGTAAATAAACCCCACCATTCTGTTTCAAGTTTCCAGTCAGTTCCATTGATCATATGCTGAAGCTATGGTGGAATGATAGATCTTCTTTTAGTTTCCTAAACATCGAAACTCTCTAATTGGTGTGTTATTTTTTCGTGAAATTTCTAATATCTATTAATAATTTCTTAATGTTACTGAGAAGTAAGTAGATCATGGGGATGAGAGCCGAAGACTTTTTGGCTGATCCAACTCCTATTAAAATCAAGTTGGTAACTGCATTTGGTAATTACATCTTCAGTACTTGCAATCTTTTATCGCCTTTCCAAGTTGATTTTAGTTATTTGTTCTTAATATGTCTAAGCGTATGGACTTGATGGAAGGGTCAGGTTCTGCGGTGGTGTTAGAATTGCTAGAAAACATTGTTGTACAGGTTCCGTCATGATATTCTCACGTGCCATATAAATCATCATTGTTTTGCAAGTGCTCTACGGCATTCTTTACTGGATAGGCTAGCCTGGGTGCCTTAGAGGCAAGAGTCAAGACGGAAATGAAATATATCTAAAGCTACACACAAGCACAGGTTGGTCATTTCATCATTTATAAGTCTTCTATCTCTTTTAACTTAGTCTAACATCTTGTTGAACCCAAGCACGATTCATTTCACATAGGCTTGACTGCTATGTGGTCCAAACTTCATTTGAAACATTGGAAACTCCTTGGCAACGTTTTTTATATTGCAGATTCTATAGGTCAATCCTGTTGCTGTGCAGTTAGGCACGAGTCAACGGCAATGATAGACTTGAAAGTAATTTTTGCTGGGCAAGAGACTGAGGAAACATTTTGTATTTTTCTGGTCTGATAGTGCTATGCCATAAAGCAATTTACCAAGCATGGCTTTACAAATAGATTGCAGAATTATTCAAGGTGTTCTGCATTTTCGATAATTGGACCAACGAACTATTCACGAAGCAGTAGTGAACGAGTGTTTTATATGGTGGTTTGTTTTAAATACTGAAGGAAAAATGTGGTCCATTGTGTTTTTTTTGTGTCGTTATAGCTCTAATCTTTTCTTATGGCCCCTGTGTAGGTTAGTTATATGTTGAGCACAATGATGCTATTTTAGTAGTCATAATTCCTGCAGCCAAGCACCCGAAACTGCTTCATCTCAAGTTCTTACATTTTGGAGCTGTAACCCAATATGTATTAAATATAATTTTCATAAGCTTTAGTGAACCAGGGCATTCTTTGCAGTTCTCTTCAAATGACAAGACATCTATTGGGATCTTACTTTTGTTGATGAGAGGGTCTGAAACAGCTGGTGCAATAAGTAAAATTGATTTTATGTAGACTAGAAAGCTCTGCCCCGCTGTGAAGGCTTTCCTGTTAAATGAAGGTCCTCCAAAGCTGCACAGTCGGAATCAGAGAGCTTCCTAGAAACTGCATGGAGGGTAGAGTGCTGAGGGCACGAGATAAGCTTTGCAACTTTGCTGCAAATTTGAGGATAAGTTTCTGCAGCACATTACAACTGCTGACTGCTGAGGTGAGTTTAATTTGTTTTAGATATTTATTATTGTTCTTGCGAATTTCCAAGTAGCATATTAAAAAGTTTGATTTTTTAATGACTTTGCTTATATTCTTTTCATTCATACAATTTCAGAGTTGAAAAAGGAGAAAACCAAGACGTAAATGAGAATGTGATAATATCCTCTCTTAAACTGAAGCCTTGAAGAAAATTTCCTGATTAGTAGCTGTCATAATGCGTGGTTCTGGTTGGAAAGCTGTTGCCAATTTTGAGCGGTGTTTCTTTAACGAGATCAAACAGCTCTCTTTGGACGGACATTTTGATTCGATAACGTCAAGAGGGATTGTCTTGTGCCAATTCCCTTCCTGATCTTTTAATCTTTTCAGGATTTGCAAGTCAAGCAACCTTCTTGTATTCATTTTCTATTCGATTGTGTTAGAAGCTGATGGCTAACAACTATAACAGGTTTACTCGAGCTTGCAAAAGACCTATCACGGCCTTGTGTTGATGAGGCAATGGAACCATCTGTATCCGAAGCTCCTTACTTCTAATTCTTAGAGGATTTTGCCCTTCTCTACCCTTTTCATGATGCTGGATGTTCGATTTTTTGTTTTGGTCATGGTTTAGATTCTTTACATCAGATATATTGATGGGTCCTACATGGATGGTATTGCTCTCTGTTTGGTGCATGTTAAGTATAGCTGAAGCTGAAGCTGCTGAGCTGGATGGGGTTGTTGTTCACACTAACTAAGTTGTAACAGATTATCCAGCTGGCTTGATATGATTGGAAGTCAGATTAGTTTGTTAATATAGCAAACATTGAGCGCTGTTTTTAGTGGTTAGTTTTGAGTGTAACTATAAATACTGGCTAACACGTTTTCAGTGTTAAGCGTGAAGTTTTAATCAATAAGAATCAATTCTGATAAAGTTTCTTTGTTAATTTTCTTTCTTACTTGCCAAACATCCTACTAATTCTAATATGGTATCAGAGCCTGCACCTATGTCAGGATCTAATCATATAGCTTCCTCATCACTTTCATTCAACTTGAAAGAGATCCATTTTTTGTCAATGGGACACTGTGATTACCTATAAATATTAGGGGACTGAAGCAATTGAAGGCATTTGCTTGGATATGTCTAAAGTGAAAGAGATCCGTCTAAATCCTGATACTTTCACAAAGATGAGTAAATTGAGATTTTTGAAATTCTATTGCTCAATCCATGGAGAGAACAAATGTAAGGCATCTGATTTCTAAGGTCCTGTATTTGCTGAAGTGAGGTATTTTCACTGGCATGGATATCCATTGAAATCACTGCCTTCAAATATTCATCCAGAGAAACTAGTTTTACTTGAAATGCCTCGTAGCAATATTCAACAACTTTGGGATGGTGTCCTGGTATGTATATCTTAACATATGCATGCAATGTTTAAGTCATAACATTTAATTGTCATAGCATGCTAATGATTTGTCTTGACCTCTTTTTTGTCTCAGCAGCGTTGTGGTAAGCTAAAGCAGAAAATCATCTCTGACTGCAATATTTTTACCAAAACTCCAAAGCCCTCGTTGAGTCAACCACCTCTGAACACGCTGGTTGTCCTGAATCAAAGTGATTGCAAAAGTCTGAAAAGTCTTCCAGCTGGAATTCATTTGGAATTTCTTGAAGAACTTGATCTTTCAGGTTGTTCAAAACTGAGGCGGCTTCCAGATATCTCATCAGCTGCTAATATAGAAGAGATGCTTTTAAATGGAACCGCAATTGAAGAGCTGCCCTCATCCATCGAGTGTCTATATAAGCTTTTGCACTTGGACCTTGAAGATTGCAAAAGCCTTAAGAGTCTCCCAAGTGGCCTGTGTAAGTTAAAATCATTAAAATATCTTACTCTCAATGGTTGCTCAAATCTTCAGAGATTGC
Organism: Citrus glauca; assembly: GCA_029633175.1. Classification (NCBI taxonomy): domain Eukaryota; kingdom Viridiplantae; phylum Streptophyta; class Magnoliopsida; order Sapindales; family Rutaceae; genus Citrus; species Citrus glauca. Next base: position 40,692,359 of record JAQOOD010000003.1, on the reverse strand, counting down.
CTGATGAACTCAGAAATTTAGAAGCTTTGTGGAGTTCGCATGCTATGCTATAAGAGAACTGCCATCATCTGTTTTCCGTTTGAACAACATTGATCTCTTAAGTTTCCAGAGAAGCAGGGGTCATAAGCAGATGGGTTTATCATTGCCTATCATGTTATATGTAGATGGCTTGCGCACTCTAACGTATTTAAATCTGATTGTGGCATCACACGGTTACTTGAAAATATTGGCCAGTTATCCTCACTCGAAGAATTGGATCTACAGAAAAATAATTTTGAGAGAATTCCAGAAAGCATCATACAACTTTGTAAGTTGGGAAGGCTCTACATAAGGTATTGTGAGAGGCTTCAATCCTTACAACAGCTTCCATGCAAACTACATGAGTTGGATGCACATCATTGCACGGCACTGGAATCGTTATCAGGTTTATTCTCAAGTTATGAAGCTTGTACTCAGTGTTTTGACCTGAGTTATAATTATAAATTGGATCGAAATGAGATCAGAGGAATTCTTGAAGAAGCTCTGGAAGAAATTCAACTCTTGGCAACTGCACGATGGAAAGAAGTAAGAGCGGAGTTATTAATTTCTTTTTTCTTCAAATTGAAGTTGACAATTAATATTTGATTAAAATTATGATTTTCTGTGGTACAGATATATTATTCTCAAAAATATGCACTGTTGGTTCGTGTCTTTTTTCCTGGGGATGAAATTCCGATGTGGTTTAGCTTTCAAAGTATGAAATTTTCTATAACCTTGAAGATGCCACCAGGTTGGTTCGGTAATAAAAAGGTACTCGGCTTTGCTTTTAGTGCTATTGTGGCATTTGGAGAACATAATGTCAGAGAAAAGAGGTGGTTCGAATTGTTTTGTGAATTCAAAGTCAGACCCAAAGATTCGCATGCCATACAGAGATTTATGGGGATTGTTGATTATGTAGAGTCAGATCACTTACTTTTGGGATACTATTTCTCCGATCATCAGGATTTGAATGGTTTTTGGAAATACAATTGCATTCTTGAGGCAGTTCAATTCTATTTTAAGGTAGATTTTTATCGCTCTGAACGTTTGGAGTGTTGCCCGGTGAAAAAATGTGGGATCCATTTATTGTATGTACCAGACTCTACAAAATCAACGGAAGATCCATGTGAATTTTTCTACCATAACCATGAAGAGGAACGACACCCCAAAAGACTCAAATATTCATTATAATAGTTTTGACTTTAGTCAACTGGCATAAGAATAAGAAAATAGGTTTGTGTGATTACTTTTAAAATTAATTCATCGGTACTATTTGATCTTAAAATGTTGCTTTCCAAACATTTCTTTTATGATTTTATATTTTTATATGATGATGGAAGTGACTTTTAGATGTTCTTCAACTCTTTTGTTTTGATAAAAGCTACATTTCACAACCAGTTACTATTGTTGGGTCCAAGCAGTTATTGTTTGACTTTTGGTTGGTCTGGCTAGTGTTTAGATCCTTGTATATTTGTGTTTATTTGGTTTCTGCATGAAATGTATATTAAATCAAATTCACAATGCATGTAAGTCCGTTTATAGTTTAGCCAGAATTTTCGGCCCACTATTACTTTAAGATGTTTGGGTCAATACTTCCTTATCAGTAGTAAATTTTTGCTGAATTCTTTTCGGAAAATTTCTCTGCAACTAGCTTATGTTGAAATCTCTTTAGTCTTGTTTGGCTGGAAAGACAGCATCAGGTGTTGGAGGTGAACTAGAGGCGAACTTCGAAAAGGGCAACTGAGGTAGACCAAGGGATTGTGAACAGGGTATGGTGTCCTTTTCCCGATATAGTCGAGAGTACGACTTCAAAGGACAAATGCATTGAGTAGACAATTTTTCCTTTGAAATGAGTATCTAAACTATGCTGCTCAATGGTTCTAGAGTTATAAAACTTTGGAAATGAGTTACATTTTAGCCTCTATTTACTGATTTTTATACGTTTTTCCATATAAATATATAGACAGAGGTATATGGAGCATTTTGCTGTTAGTATTAACAACTTTTATTTATTTCTATAAGTTCTTTGTAGAAACAAGTACCGCATCAGGTGATGACTGGGAATCTGCATTTGATGCTGCTGCTGCCAATGGACCTGTTAAGCCATCGCAGCTACTATCGTTCTGCATTCAATGGTCATAGCGGGGATTACGGTGATCTGGCCTAGAATGGTGAAGTGAGATATGGTTCAAACTCCGGCAGTCATCGTAATCCTAATGAGGTGCTGGCACCACCCCCACCAGCAGCACAGTCAGGAGGCTATAGGCACTTCTAATTGGCTTACAGATTTTGGTTGACAATTCATAAATTCACTTCAAATTTTTAGTGAGTGAAGCCCTATTTAACCACTCCGTGATTCCAGTGCTTGTTCAAAAATCACTTTACTAGAATCTTTAGAAGAGGGAGTTTTGTGTTACATAGACATAGGACTCTATACGGCTTGCTTCATGTCAAAGCAATGAATTCAAAGTGTATTCAAAATTCATTTACTATATTCTTTCTTCTTTTCATTATTTTGCTTTTATTTTTGGGTCGTCCCCTCATTTTTGGACAACGATATAGATGTATTTACTTGTATCAGTTCTGGTTATATACATACTCTTGGACTCGTGGCTCCGTTTAGACAAAAAAAAAAAAAAATTCTTGTAATGGGAGGCATGTATTTTATTTCATATATTCACTTCTCTGCTCAAGATCCTGCTACTATAATCAAATATGCAACTTTTTGCCAAAAAATTCAGTAGTTGTCTGAATTATGTTGTTATTATTATTATTTTTTCGACAGCATATCTCTTCTTTGATTGTCTCACATATTTATGGACTATGTTAGGAAAGTAAATAGCTTTTGTTCACAAATTGTTTTTGTTAGAGCAAAATAGAGCTCATATTTTGGCGGGAAGGACTGGAACAGGACCCTATTTCTATCGCCAATGGTTAGGGTCCGACAAATTCGAGAATTGACCAAGAAAGCAAAGGGTAGCGTATGAAGTTTTGGGCAAGGAAAATGCACACCCTCTAGAACCTTTCCAGCTGTCATTCACTTTTTCTTTCTCCACTTGAATAACGCGGAATAACCTGGAAATAAAATGAGATGAAATTATCAAGAAACAACCTGGAAGGTTCCGAGCTCGAGAAAAATACGCCGACTTTTCCGGGAAATTTTTTGCTTTTTCTCTTTGAAGGTAAAGTTTTGGGGGGCAGAAAAGAAAGGATAATATGTCGCTGCAACTATTTTTTTTTTTTCCCTTGTCATTTACTCATTGGCTCACATTGACATTAGTCGGTCTTCAGTAAATGTTACATAAGGAGATGAAGCTACCACAAAATTAACTATAGGAACTAGTAAAGCAGACATATATTTCCACACGCATTTTATTCAATTATTTAATTATCATCACATCCCACGTCATATTGTTCTTGTATCAACTTGCACGGTCGTAACAATTAACAGAAATTTTCATTAAAATTATTATATTAATTTTTTTATAGAAATAAGAAAAATTTCTTTAATAGTGAAAAACCATGAGATGAAATCGGGTGTCCTTTGTCATGAGTCAACTTTTTAGAAAGAAATATACAAATGAGGGAATGTGGCGTGTGAAACGTATTGATGTACTATAAACATTTTCATTTTATTTTTATTTAACTTTCATTTATTTTTGAATAAGCTGTCATCAATTATTTGTTTCTTGCTCTGGACGTACACGACAAGACCGACTATTTGCACGCTTTTAACCTTTTTAGTTGTCATGCTCTATTTTCTTTCTTCACTTAGAGATAAAACAGTCAGTAAAGCTGCATCTTCAGTGAATTCTTATCCGCAGTACTTGGAAAATGAGACGAAACTGATTATTACTCGGGACAGCTCAAATAACAAGGTAGTGGACTCCGCTACCATATTATAGTTTCTACATGTTTTGCTTGGATTGTAAATTACTTTTAAGTTTCAGGGAGAATTCCCCCTTCCAAGCATAATATATTCTGCCTAGTGATTGATTTCATCTCGTCGAAATTTCGAAGTTGGTAGCTCTTTTGGTAACTATATCTTCATCACTTGCAACCTTTTGTTGCTTTTCCAAGTTAATTTTAGGATAATTATCAAAAACCTTCCCTGAGACTTGGTGTATTCTCAGTTCGATACATTATATTCGTCGATTCTTAGATTCCATCCGTAAAGTTAGTACACCATTTCTTTAACCGTTTGTTTCATGACAAAATGATCAAGATACCCCAGAAAAAATAACTTGTATACTGAAAATAAAGAATTGTGTACCAACATATTTGTTTTGGCGCGGTTCAAGTCTTCACAAAAGTATTGTGGGGATTAAAATATTTATAAGTTCTTCTCTCTTGTGAAATGAGAGTGGAGTAGAAATATTTTTCTTTAAGGATTATTTATTTTGGGTATGTACTTTATAGAATTTAATATAATAATGTTAGTTATGTATATTTGATTGTAAATATTAATATAATGTCTACTACAATAACAGTTGTAAATATTTATGTAATACAATAATCTGATGTATAATCCATATTAATATATGTATATATATATATATGAGAGGAGTGAAACAAATTTAACTTTATAAATACTTTTTGAATTTAGAAATAGTGTAACACTATTCACGTCAAAGAAGGAAGATAATGAAACCAATTCCGCATATATAAAGCCAACAAAATTAATTGAGTGAGGCCTTGCTTAAAAAACCCATTCCATGATCCCAGTCCCACCACGCACTTTGTATAAAATTCAATTTATTAGAATAATTGGAATCATTAGGACAGGAAATATGTTTGTGTGCTTAGGACTGCATGTAGTTCCTGATGAACGTTGGGATTTTTGCGCGCGCACCTTGCCTCAATGTCAAAACAATGGACTTAATTAAATTGCATTTGAAATCCATTAAGCATATTCTTCACTTCATTATTTTTTTTCTCTTTTTTTCCCCCATTTTTCGATTCTATCCCATTTTTGGATGATATAATGAACATGTTTGATCAGTTTTGGTCGGTTATATATACACTTGTACTTTTGACTGTTATGGGACTGTATCATTTGGAAATATTACATTTTTTTTTATCCCAATGCGATATCTTTTCTTCTCCATTGAAGATTATCTGGATGCTATTAACCAAAAAATGCAACATTTTTTTCTGTTTATAAATTGGGATTATTTGCTTCTGGCTGTAATTGAATCTTTGACCATTAACAATATAGCATTAGATAGTGCCCTCTCTTTTCTTTTTTGTCTTTTTCTATAATTCGAGCCACAAACCCATGTTCCGATGAGTTCCTTTTCCATCCCGTCTCCATTGATTGGCTTCAATATTTTGGATTTGAATGTAATCACAATTTCTCACCCATTGTGATGGCAAAATCTTCCACGAGCTCCACCACAAATGGAGAAAGTTTTTAATAATTTTTGGGAAATGGGGTGGGGAGTGGGGGAAAAATAATCCCTAAATTGTTAATAGAGTGGGGTTTGGTATTGCACTCCCCACCCCGCCCCCACCCCAATCCCCATTATATATAAATATATTTTTAATTTTTATTTAGTAATTTTTATTTTTTCAATTATAATGTCAATTAATAATTTTTTTAATTTTTATGTAATATAAACAAGATATGAATAAAAGAAAACTCTACAATATTTTTTAATTCTAAAACATTATTATGTTTTCTTCTCTTTTAAGGTGTTGCTCTCTTTAAATATTTTTCACTTTTAATATTATTTTAAGATATTGTTTCAAACTTTTAGAGATTTAAAATAAAAATACTTCATAATATGGTGATGATTTTATTTTAAGTTTCTAATTTTTAATTTACTGAAATCATATGTTTATATTTACTATAAAATAGATAAATGGGGAATGGGGTGGGGATGAGGAAATCATTCCCCATGTGGGGATTCCCCATCCCCAACCCATTAAATTTATTGGGGAATGGGGTGGGGAATGGAGGCAAAAATTTTTAATGGGTGGGGAATGGGGTAAGCCTCCCCACCCCCACCCCACCCCATTGTCATCCCTATTGTCATACAAAGTTTCGAATACATTATTATATAAAAGTGTAAGTTCAAAAAATTAGAATAAAATTTAATAATATCATTAAAAAAATTTATATTTTACATCATCCAATTTTTGACAAAAACTCAAGTAGATATCAGAAGTAACGCAGCACCAACATTTGATTTTTTTTCTACTTTTATACCCAATTTTCAGCCAGAGTAAATAACTTTTAATTAATTTATGAAAAAATAATAATAATATGAGATCGACGGGGCCCATTGAGATTTTCTTATCTCTTTAGTAAATTTCCTGCATATTTATTTTGCATCAACCTTAACATTTTACGTGAAAAATTTCTGCATATTTATTTTGTCCTACGGAGACAATATTTTGAGATTCATATACAATTAACATAAGGAAGCTTCCAAGAAATTTCTGGGTGGACTTCAAAATGAGAAAAGAAATTAAATTTGTTGGACCACCACTCATGAAATTTAAAACTTTGTGGACCACAATCTGCCTTTGTCTTTTTATTTGATTGGAAGCTACTCGATGACATTGACTGATCATTGACCTTTTGGTGATCTCGTCTCTTCGACTTCTAATTCAACTTACCCTCATCAAATTAAACGATCATTCTAGGCACCTTCTTTGAAATTATTTGTTGCGACAATCCCATAATATACCGCAAATATCAATCACATAAAGCATACGCGGATAAGTCAATGTTTACAGGGAAAGATAAAAAAAAACGTACTAAAAAATCTAAGTTGTGTATTGGTGCGCATGGGAGTTGTTAATAGACCCAATTGTTGTAGTTAATTAGATGACTCAATGTATCGGCTTTGACTGTGATCTGAGAGATGAAATTACAAATATAAATGTGGGTAATAAAAGGAATTTTCTTGTCAAAATCTTTGAAAAATACGCCGAATTTCCGGGGAAAATTTTAGTTATTTTTTTCCCCTTCAGACGTGTAGTTTGGGGTAAGGAAAGTTTTTTTCTCTTCTAATATAAATAGGAAAATTATGATTTTTTGTCCTTCACATCCAGGAAGGCTCAAGGAAAGTAAGTAATCGTGAGTATGAGTCTATTGGAAAATATACTGTGAGATTAATTGGTCTTTTATTTTTATTTTTATTATTTTCTTTAGTGACGGTGGCGAATAGTATTTACACCTTTTTTTAATATTAATTTTTAACCATCATTCACTATTTCTTTCTTTTGGAGAAATGCGGTTCAACAGTAACCATAAAGCTGGAATTTTAATTGTGGAGGGTGCACAAGAGTAATATAGAGTGTTTTAGTCTATTCAGTGTGCAAATAACCCGATGTTATAAGAGTTATGAATATATGTTGTATGTATTGTAATATTTTTGTTTTGGGAGGGGGTTATATTAATTTAAGAATTCAACTTCAATCTAGACATCATGACCGTTTATTTCGTTCAATCAATTAACCCATGAATTTATGGTCAGACCCTTGGATTGTTTGTTGATTGGAAAGGCTAAAATTGAGCGGGAAAGTAAAGATCGATGAACAGTGGCCATGGTTTAATAATGAATTACAGACATGTTGGCCTTACGGAATATGTTGTTGACAAAATTATGGAGTCTCGATTTCTTGGGGACGAATGTGATTTGTGAGAATGGGGGATGAATTTTTTTTTTTTTCAATTTAGGTTAGGAATTGTTGACGAACGAGGGAAAAGAGTCTGTCTTCTTTCTCTTTTCATATGTCATCCATGCTTCTTGTCTTCTGAATCTTATTTTATTAAAATTTTACTGTCATATAATCAATTATCTCATACATTAGATTGAATTAAATAAATTTTCAAATTTTGATGCTTAGATTACAATCAAATTCTTAAGTTAAAATATCCCTTCCTGTTTGTTTTTTATCTAAAAAAATCGTTGGTACTGAAAAATAAATAATCTTATTATTACGAAAAATATAATAGTTTTAGTCTTCTAATTTGTTTATTTTAAAAGTAACTCATTCACTGCTTTGCAAAATCAAAATCTCCTGTGGCAATGAATTTATTTTACAAGAAGTAACTTTAAAGTTTTTACCAAACACTTATATTAATTATTAACTTTCCAATATCACTTTTGAACTTCCCAATAAGCATAAATTATTTCATTTTCTAAATAATAAATGCAAAATGATTGAAATACTTTTTATATCATAAAAGTAAAAATAATTTTATTGTTTGTATCAAATTAATATTACTTAGATATGTTTATATTTAATTAAATTATTATAAAATTATTAAATAATAAAATAATTTTTTATTCATAATAAGACAAATTTAGAGAAAATTTAGATGGTATTCGTTAGGAAACTTTAAAGAAAAATGAATGTGGAATTGTCCCACCACTTGGGATTCTTTCAGATAATCTTTCAGTGGATCTCATTAAATTTTATTTTGAAAAATCAATTGATGGTATAGCCTGGTAGGGTAATACTCTAGGTGGTCCCTTTAGCTTTTTTAGTTGTCGTACAAGATTTATCTCTTCACTTGAAATAATAGTTGTGAAGAGAGCACACTATGGAGAAAGAAGCAATGGAAAGCAGAGAAAGGAAAGTGTTATGCTGAAGCGTGATGCAGAGGATAGTAGCAGTACTGTTGTCAGCTCAGATGCCAGCTCAGCAAAGTTAGTTTTATATCATTAGAAATACAAAGAGTATTGCAATCAAAGTTAGTTTATTACTTGTTAATTAGTTACACGGATTGTAATCAAAGTTAATGAGTATAAATACTCCACTTGTAATACTCTGCACTTCATGAAATAAAATTTCAGAAAATAAACTGATTCAGAAAATCCAGCTCAACTATTTTTCTCTAGAAACAAACAACTCCTTTATAATTCTTTCAATAGTCAATAAAGCCGCATCTTCACTGGAATTATTGTCTAAATTACTTCCTGAAAAATGAGATAAAAAATAATTTTTTTTAAACTTCAAGAAGGTTCCAAGCACCAATAATTATTTAAATTTACTCATAAGAAATTACTTTTAATAATAATAATAATAATTTATATCATGAGTATTTTTATGATAATTTTTTTTATAAAAAATGAGTGCTTAAAATAACTGTTTGGAGTGCAAATAATATTGTCTAATTAATTGATAATCCTCCCTGCACAAATACAATTTCTTAATAGGGCAGAATTGAGCACAGAAGCATGATTGGAAAAGTCTATGGTGGATTGTTGGGAAATTTACACCCTCTCCACCTTTTTGGCTGCATTCACTGTTTTCGTATTTCTTCACTGGATATGAAAGTCAAGAAGAAAGCTGCACCTTCAGTGAAATTAATTTGTCCACAGTGCCTCGAAAATGAGATGAAATTAATAATTATCCCCGAAACTTTTTTATAGGGGGTGGTAGGACGTAGGAGGGATATATTTTATTTCATATATTTACTTCTCCGTTTAAGATCCTTCCACTACGATCAATGATGCAACTTTTTGAACCATTTCTCAAATGGAAGGATTTCAAATATCCCTTTATTTTTTTTTTGGGACAGTTCAATTGCTGTCTTATTAATCCTAATTATTATTATATATCTCTCCTTTGGTTGTCTTACGTATTTATGAAATATTTTTAGAAAAATAAATACTAAATAGCTTTTGTTCACAAATTATTTTTGTTAGAGCTCATAATTTAACCAAAACAAAAAACAGGACAAAAGCAGGACACTATTGCCAATAGTTAATAGTTATGGTCCGACAAATTTGAGAATTGATCAAGAAAGCAAAGGGTAGCCGGTAGCGTATGAAATTGCGCGTTGAAATTAGGGTGTTTTGGGGGAATTCTTTGACCTTTTTAACATTTTTCCTTCTACAATTGAATAACACGGAATAATTTCAATTAAAAGTGAACAAAGCTGCATTTTAAGTGAAAGTATTGTCCACAGTGCGAAGGAAATCAAATGAGATGAAATTATCAAGAAACTCCCTGGAGGGTTCCAAGCATCGTTTTACTCTTGAAAGATACTACAGTCACTAACATTTGCTCGAGAAAACTACGGCGAATTTTCCGGGAAATTTTTTGCATTTTCTCTTCAAACGTAAAGTTTGGGGGCAGAAAAGTTAAAAAGTTTAAAGGCGGGTACAATTATTCTTCTTCTTGTTATTTACGCATGGCATCCCATTCAGATTAGTCCGACTTCAATTAATTTTAGGAGATGAAACTACCACGAAATTAACTCCAAGTGAGGGCCTAGTAATGCAGCCATCTATTCCACGCGTACTTTTTGTATTGTAAGCCCCTTCCGTTTTATTTTATTAAAACTCTTACAGTACCAATTCGTCTCTATAATTTTAAATTCCTAAAATACCCTCTATTTAATTAAAAAATATAATAATTATTAAATAAATTATAATTATAATAATTATTTTATTATAACAATAACATAATTATAATTTTAAATATATTATTATTATCATTATTATTATTATTATTAGTAACAAGAATAAAAAATATTATAATTAATTAATCTATTAATAATAAAATTTTTGTTAAATTGTTAATAATAATAATTAATGATAATTATTATTAACGATTCATTTTTGAATAATAATAATAATAATAACAATAATTAAAATGCAAAATAATAATTATGATAAAAATTAATTAAGGATTTTATAGTAATTTTTTATAATTTAACTCATTTTGATTTTCATTCTAAGATAAAGAAAACATATAAATGCTAATACAGCTCATTATAATTATGATTCATGCAGTTGAAGTAAATAATTTTTCTAATTTCAATTCCTCATTTTGATTCTAGCTATTTCGATTCTATCTCATTATGTTTTCAGCTAATTTCAATTTCTATTTAGCGAACGCACTATAAAATTATAAACTACTCTATAAAATTCATAATACTTATGAACAAATTGTAAATAAATATAGAGTGGTCTAATTACAATAATAAAATGTAAATAATATAAAATTCTAATTGAATGATATCATTATTAAAAATTAATTATTAATAATAATGATCATTTATTATTATTATTATTAACAATTTAACGAAAAAATTCTTATTAATTATTGTCAATAGATTAATTAATTATAATACTTTTTATTCTTGTTAATAATAATAATAATCTATTTAAAAATCATAATTATATTTATAGTTATAACAAAATAATAATTACAATTATAATTCATTTAATAATTATTATATTTTTTAATTAAATGGAGGGTATTTTGGATATTTAAAATTATAAGGGGCGAATTGGTACTCTAAGAGTTTCAATGAAATAAAACGGAGTGCAAGGGGCTTAAAAAAAGTTTACAATACAGAAAGTTGTATAATACTTATGAATAAAGTGTATATAATATAAAGTATAGGGGGCTTAATGAAATTTGACAGGGCAGCTGTAACTTACCTCAGATGTAAGTTAGCCAAAATTTTACATATTTGTTTTGCATCTAATTTAATATTATTGAAAGTTAATAGACGTGATTAGTAATAAATAGAAGACTAAAAATATTTAAAGAAATAGGGCTAAGCGTGCTGCGTGCATGAAAATGAATACAAGAGATTAAATGAAAAGAAAAGATTGGGTGGTTGACTTCAAAATGGACACATAAAATAAATTTTGAATTTTGTTTCAAAATAATTTCCAGCATACAAATTTTATTATATAGTAACTCCTTTTTCTATGTCTTCTAATTTCAACTACAGTCAGCAAGTTAAACCGTTACGCTAGTTCTAGGCATCTTCATTGGGATTATTGCATCTATACTTCACCAAAGGGAAACAAAATTGTCACGAAACAGCGTGGAAGGTTCAGAGAAAATATTTGCTAGTATTTTCTTTTTGTTAAATTCAATTGGTTGAATTTATTTTTTATTTTTTTAAAAAGAAAACTATATTACAAAACTTCCCGGTAGGTTCCAAGGAACTATCTAATAAAGAATCTTTATATAACCTCCATGGACTCAGTCGCATTAAATTATTTTCACATCCCAAATTTTCTCATCTGATCAAATCTCTCATCCACTGAACTGTTATGGCTTCTTCTTCCTCTTGTCCACCTCGAAACGCTAAGAAGATGTATGACGTTTTTCTGAGTTTCAGAGGAGAGGACACCCGTGACAACTTTACCAGCATACTTCACCTTTTTTTGTCTATGAAAAGCATCAAAACTTTCGTTGATGACCAACTTATCAGAGGAGAGAACATTTCACGGTCTCTTCTTGATATAATTGAAGCATCAAGCATCTCAATTATTATTTTCTCAGAAAGGTATGCTTCTTCTAGATGGTGTCTCGATGAACTTTTGAAGATCCTCGAATGCAAGCACGAGTATGGAACGATTGTGATTCCAGTTTTCTATCACGTTGATCCATCACATGTGAGATCTCAAAGGCTGGATTCTCCTTTTGGGAAGTATTTTAGTGAGCTTGAAAAACATTATCCAGAGAAGATGCAAAGATGGAAGAAGGCTTTGACCGAAGCAGCCAACCTCTCTGGCTTTGATTCTCATGTCATTAGGTACAATAATTTTCCAGCTTCTAGATTTCTCTCGTTAAGCATTTTCTTTCTCTTTCTTCTTATTTTCTTGTTAAACAAACAGTCTGGTACTTATTAACTAACTATATAATTGCTGTTATTTTTTGAACTAGGCCTGAATCTAAACTTATTGAGGAAGTTGCCAATGAAGTTTTGAAGAGGCAAGATGAAACTTTTCAAAGTGATAACAAAGACTTGGTTGGAGTTGAATGCCCCATTGAAGAAATTGAATCATTATTACGCGTTGGGTCTGAGGGTGTTTGCAAACTAGGGATTTGGGGCATCGGTGGTATAGGCAAGACAACAATCGCTAGTGCTGTTTTTAACAGAATCTCTAGACATTTTGAAGGTTCTTACTTTGCGCATAATGTTAGAGATGCAGAAGAAACTGGCGGAATAAAGGACTTACAAAAGAAACTTCTGTCCGAGTTATTATATGATGGAAATGTGAGGAACATCGAGTCTCAACTCGACAGACTTGCTCGCAAGAAGGTTCTAATTGTTTTTGATGATGTGAGTCATCGAAGACAAATAGAATCATTAATTGGATGTCTTGATGAGTTAGCTTCAGGGAGTCGAGTAATAATAACAACAAGAGATAAACAAGTCCTTAAAATTTGTTGGGCCAGTCAAATATATCAGATGAATGAATTATTATATGCTGATGCTCATAAGCTTTTCTGTCATTGTGCTTTTGGAGGAGACCATCCAGATGCAAGTCATACAGAGCTCACGGACAGGGCAATCAAATATGCACAGGGAGTTCCTTTAGCTCTTAAAGTTTTGGGTTGCCATCTATGCGGAAGGAGCGAAGAGGTATGGGAAAGTGCAATGAGAAAACTGGAAAAAATTCCTCACGAGGAAATCCAGGAGGTGTTAAAAATAAGTTATGATAGCTTGGATGACTCTCAGAAGAATGTTTTTCTAGATATTGCATGTTTCTTTGAAGGAGAGCATAGAGATAAGGTGACAAGCTTTTTTGATGATAGTGGCCTCGAAGCTAAAATAGAGTTAAGTGTTCTTGAAGGTAAGTCTCTCATAAATTTAGACTTATCTAACCGGATAAGAATGCATGACTTGCTGCGAGATATGGGAAGAGAAATTGTTCGAAAAGAATCTATCAATCATCCGGGAAAACGGAGTCGATTGTGGCATCACAAGGATATTTATGAAGTTTTGAAGAAAAATACGGTGAGCAATAATAGGTTCTTAACCATATCTTATTTGTGTTACATTATAGTAGTATTTTGTTTGAATTTTTCTTTTTAAATAAGAATAGAATTAATACAACTTAAAATTAATTAAGAATAATTTTAAAAAATTGATAAAATAAAATAGTTAGATCCGATGTTTCCCCCACTCAGTTTGCAACATGCCTCTATTAGGTTAAGTTCAAAATCCCCCAGCAAACTAGCGCTTTGGGAGAGAGATAATTAAAAAAAAAACACCTCATCCTTTTTCACCGAAAAAAAAAATTGCATTTCGTTTTCAACTCAAGCTCTGCCCCTATCCTTATTTTTCACTAAAAAAAATTGATTGAATTAATTTTAGAGTTTACATATTAAGCATTTTCTTGAATTTTCTATTTTACAATTCCTAATAAATTTACCCAAGTCGCTTATTATAAAGTGATTGTAATATTTCTATTTGGGTTTGACGGCTTAAAAATAATTGTTTATTTGTTTGCTTCAATTATATTCCAACTTATGATCTCCTATTTGATTGTTAGGGAACTGAAGCAATCGAGTGTATCTCCTTGGATATGTATAAAGTCAATAGAGAGATACACATGAATTCCTATGCTTTCTCAAAGATGCCTAACTTGAGATTGTTGAGAATCTATGGAGATAAGAACAAATCTATGGTCTCTCATTTAGAGGGTGTGCCATTTGCTGAAGTGAGGCACCTCGAGTGGCCTGAATGTCCTTTGAAAACATTGAATATATGTGCGGAGAAACTTGTTTCACTTAGAATGCCTTTCAGCAAAGTTGAACAACTTTGGGATGATGTTCAGGTATATAAATATTTGAAATTCTTTCAGTAATAAATTCTGAATACAATTGATACTATAATTAATATATGTGATGGTGTTTGTTTATTTATAAAGATAATAATAATAATAATTTTTTTTTGGGGCACAGGATCTTGTTAACTTAAAAGAAATAGATCTCAGTGGATCCGAGTCGTTAACGAAACTCCCAGACTTGTCACGGGCCAAAAATCTTAAGATTCTGAAGTTAGAAGGCTGTTTAAGTTTGATGGAGACTCACTCATCTATTCAATATCTAAATAAACTTGAAACTCTTGTTCTAGATGGTTGCATAAGCCTGACGAGTCTTCCAACTAGCATTCATTCGAAACATCTCAAGGAACTTAGTCTTTGGGGTTGCTCAAAGTTGAAGAACTTCCCAGAGATCTCATCTCCTCATATATGCATTTTAAGTTTAAAAGAAGTTGGAATCAAAGAACTGCCCTCATCCATCGAGTGCCTATCCAATCTGCTAGAACTATATATTGAGGACTGTTCTGAGCTTGAGAGCATTTCGAGTAGCATATTTAAGTTGAAGTCTCTTGAATCTATTGTAATCTCTCATTGTTCAAATTTTAAGAGGTTTCTGGAGATCCCATCTGGTAATACAGATGGAAGTACTGGAATTGAGCGACTAGCATCGTTTAAGTTGAAATTAGAGGGATGTTCAAGTCCTCAGAGTCTCCCAATAGACATGTTTTCGTTCAAATCTTTTCCTTCTATTAAAATCATTCATTGCCCAAATATTGAGAGTCTCCCAAGCAGCCTATGTATGTTCAAATCTCTGACATCTCTTGAAATTGTTGACTGCCAAAATTTCAAGAGATTGCCTGATGAACTTGGAAATTTAGAAGCCTTGGAGAATTTGACCATTGATGGAACTGCTATAAGAGAAGTACCGGAAAGCCTCGGTCAGTTAGCCAAATTACGTCGGTTGAAATTGAGTAACTGTTCAGAGCTTGAGAGCATCTCGAGTAGCATATTTAAGTTGAAGTCTCTTGAATCTATTGTAATCTCTCATTGTTCAAATTTTAAGAGGTTTCTGGAGATCCCATCTGGTAATACAGATGGAAGTACTGGAATTGAGCGACTAGCATCGTTTAAGTTGAAATTAGAGGGATGTTCAAGTCCTCAGAGTCTCCCAATAGACATGTTTTCGTTCAAATCTTTTCCTTCTATTAAAATCATTCATTGCCCAAATATTGAGAGTCTCCCAAGCAGCCTATGTATGTTCAAATCTCTGACATCTCTTGAAATTGTTGACTGCCAAAATTTCAAGAGATTGCCTGATGAACTTGGAAATTTAGAAGCCTTGGAGAATTTGACCATTGATGGAACTGCTATAAGAGAAGTACCGGAAAGCCTCGGTCAGTTAGCCAAATTACATTGGTTGAAATTGAATAACTGTTCAGAGCTTGAGAGCATCTCGAGTAGCATATTTAAGTTGAAGTCTCTTAAATCTATTGTAATCTCTCATTGTTCAAATTTTAAGAGGTTTCTGGGGATCGCATCTGGCAATACAGATGGAAGTATTGGAATTGAGCGACTAGCATCGTTTAAGTTGAAATTACAGGGATGTTCAAGTCCTCAGAGTCTCCCAATAGACATGTTTTCGTTCAAATCTTTTCCTTCTATTAAAATCATTCATTGCCCAAATATTGAGAGTCTCCCAAGCAGCCTATGTATGTTCAAATCTCTGACATCTCTTGAAATTGTTGATTGCCAAAATTTCAAGAGATTGCCTAATGAACTTGGAAATTTAGAAGCCTTGGAGAATTTGACCATTGATGGAACTGCTATAAGAGAAGTACCGGAAAGCCTCGGTCAGTTAGCCAAATTACATTGGTTGAAATTGAGTAACTGTTCAGAGCTTGAGAGCATCTCGAGTAGCATATTTAAGTTGAAGTCTCTTAAATCTATTGAAATCTCCAATTGTTCAAATTTTAAGAGGTTTATAGAGATCCCATCTGGTAATACAGATGGAAGTACTAGAATTGAGCAACTAGCGTCATCTAAGTTCATATTGGAGGGATGTTCAAGTCGCCAAAGTCTCCCAAGCAGCCTGTGTATGGTAAAAAATATGACATCTCTTAAAATCATTGATTGCCAAAAATTCAAGAGACTGCCTAATGAGATTGGAAATTCAAAGTGCTTGACGGTGCTGATAGTTAAAGGAACAGCTATAAGAGAAGTACCAGAAAGCCTTGGTCAGTTATCCTCACTAGAAAGTTTGGTATTATCTAATAACAATTTGGAGAGATTACCAGAAAGCCTCAATCAATTATCCTCACTAGAATATTTGCAACTATTCGACAACAGTTTGGAGGGAATACCAGAATACATAAGGAGTCTTCCAAGTAAGTTGACATCGCACAATTTATCTGTTGACTTGAGAAATTGTTTGAAATTGGACCCGAATGAGCTCAGTGAAATCGTCAAAGATCAGTGGATGAAGCAGGTGTGTCTCTTAACTCCTTTCATTCTATTTTCTTTTTCTTTTTACTTTAATTCGAGTTATCATTATTTTTCAAAAATTAATAATTTTTTATTTTTGTGTTGCAGTCGTTTGATGGTAACTTTGGGACTACTAAAAGTATGTATTTTCCTGGGAATGAAATTCCAAAATGGTTTAAGTATCAAAGTATGGGATCTTCTGTAACCTTGAAGACGCCACCAACAGATTTCTTAAATAATAAAATATTAATAGGCTTTGCTTTTTGCATTGTTGTAGCATTTCCAACCTCAGAGTACTTCTATCAAATCCCAAGTAAATCTCGACCGTTGGTCTTTCCGGAGTATAAAGTGTTCTGTAATTGGAAACACAAATCCCAAGGAAATTTCAACTGTCGGTCTTTGGGGACAATTAGTTATGTTGGGTCAGATCATGTGTTTTTGGGATGTTATTTATTGGGTTCTGAGGATTTAAATGAGAGAGATGATGAGGTCTCTTTTGATGAAGTCTCTTTCTACATTTCGCCTATTTACGGTGAAGATCGTGAAGTGAAACAATGTGGGATTCATTTTGTGTACGCTCAAGATTCTACGGAATCAAGAGAAGAGGAAGAGTAGGAAGAGGAACCACACACCAAAAGACTGAAATGCTCTTCAAATCCAAAGCAGCTGGTACTCTGTAGACCTTGTTTTTGTCTTCATTTTATATATGCGTTTTTCTGTACGTTCGTTTATGTAATATTTATTAATTGTTTTTTGTTGGATGGATGAATCAATAAATTCAAAATAAATGGTAATTAAACGAGGATGTAGAACTATGAGTTCTCTTTGTTTTATCTTTAATTTGTGTTCGGTTCATAAATTACGTATCTGTTTACTAACTAAAAATGGGCTGATTAGATTAAGATTATTTTAGTTATTCTTACTTTTCTAGTTTTCAAACTTTATAAGAATAAAATAGTTTCATTAAGTTTTGAGATTTGAATTTAAAAGAAAATACTAATTTACTCTTGAGGATTAAATTTACCGTATTTTAAAATAATTATTAATTAGGTATGACAGGGTATATGATGTTGTGAAAATTACTATTCCTATGAGTGGTGATCTTAGCAAGATGGTAAAGTACCTATTTAATACTTGTGATAAATTACAGGCTCTGTTTAACCCTTGAATTATAACTTTTAGCATCTTATCATTTTTTTAAAAAAAGGATGCTCCAATTTTGAGGGCTCTTGTAGGTTGGCTCCATGAAGCATATCATCGTGTAGAATATCTGTGGTTTGAGTATTTTATAGAATGACTTGGGATTGGGATGAACTGGCATTTTTGTCAAGGTACAATGCATTGTTGTCAAGGTACAATTTATACTTTGAAATTTTGCAGTCTGAAATCATGTTGGCTCAGTTCTCTTCAAAATTGCTATATTGCATGCAGCTATATAAAGCTTTTGTAATCTCCTGTTATAATCATGCTGAATTTTAATCACTACAGGGACTGAGCTCCCTGTATGTGCTGTGGATTACAGTTGCTTGATACATTTAATGGCACGGTGTTTTGCAAATGGTTTATTAACTTTTTTGGTGCCTTATCTAATGGTTTTTTTTTTTGTTTGGGTCTTGATTTTGCAGCACCACCATTGAAATTAATTGATTGCCTGGATTGGATCAATGAATGATGGACGATTCATTGGTGAGGGCTTGTTTTATTTTTTTAGACCTTGATGCTCTAAATATTTGATGTGTCCCATTATATATTTATTTGATAGATGTTATTTGCTTGTGGTTTCAATGACGGAAAGATGTGGTCTGTTCTTTGCACGTGAATTATGGTTGGTAACTTATAAGTTAGTAACAATAATTTTGTGATGTCCCTCATAGGTTAGTGAATATGCCGAGTACAATGATGCTATTTTACTAGTAATTATTCCTGCTGCCCAAGTGCCTGAAATTGCTTCATCTCGAGCTCTTAGAGTTGCCAAGGAGTATGATGGAGATGGTAATATGCTTAGACATTTTTATACCTCTAATTTTGCTGTAAAAATTTTTGATTTGTAAATCAAAAGATGTGCTATTTATGATTTTCATAATCTTTGACACACTAGTACATTTTTTGGTGCATCCTTTGAAGTTGGAGGAATGTAACTCTGCCTTCTCCTTCCTATAATGCTATCATTACTGTTTCCTTGTTAATTCTTTATCTCGCTAATTTGGCAGCTTATTTTGTTAACGACAGGAACCAGAACTGTTGGTGTAATAAGTAAAATAGATCAAGCTTCTGCAGACCAAAAAGCTCTTGCTGCTGTGCAGGCTCTCCTGTTAAATCAAGGTTCACCAAAAACAGCTGACAGTCCGTGGGTTGCATTAATTGGTCAATCAGTATCAATAGCTACTGCTCAGTCTGGATCTGAGAGCTCCTTAGAAACTGCTTGGAGGGCCGAAAGTGAGTCTCTTAAGTCTATATTGACTGGTGCTCCTCAGAGTCAGTCAGGCAGAATAGCTTTGGCGGATGATTTGGCTCAGCTGATCCGCAAGCGTATGAAAGTCTGGGTGCCAAACCTCCTCTCTGGGTATTAAATGATTCCCACATGCTGCACGAAATGTTGCAATTTTACGCATGTTTTAGTTTTATCTTTGGAAAGTTGTATCCTTTTTTTTTTTGACACATGAAAATGATTTTCTTGAACATACTTAGATCTTTGGAACTTGTTTTACTGTCACAAATGCATTGTGAGAACTTGGCAATAGGAAGCTCGAGATACATTTAACCATTAAAATTTCTCTTCTGCCTGGTAGGCATGTCATTACTAATCATCATGCTTGTACTTGTCTTCGATGGTTAGAAGATGATGATTATTATTGTTATTATTATTATTTTTTAACTTCTATCACCCCTATAACTCTTTGTCTTGCACTTTGCATTGTAGTTAATAAACGCAGTTCAGTGGGAATTAAAATTGAAAATAAGGATATCTTAATTCATATAATTAATTATTCCTCGACCCTTTTTCATGACCCAGATTAATGGGTAAATATGTATTCAGTTTTTCCTTTATGAAGGGTATGAGTACTTCTTCCAGTTAAGGTAACCCCTTTATTACGTAGATCTGTGCAGCTTACAAGGAAAGTCTCAAATAGTTCAGGATGAGTTAGTGCGGCTTGGTGAGCAGATGGTCCAGAGTGTTGAGGGCACGAGATCTTTGTCTTTGGAGCTTTGTCGTGAGTTTGAGGATAAGTTTCTGCAACACATTACAACTGGTGAGGTGAGTTTTTTGTTTTTGTTTTTGTGCTTGGTGACTTTCATGTAGCATATGCCTTCTTTCTTGGTTTGCTTATTTTGTTTTGATTTCTCAAGTTGTTTTTCAGTAATAGTGTATATTACTATGTACAAGAAAAAGCTCTATATAGAAATTTGAAGGAGGAAATCTAAGACGTAGATGAGGGGAATATGATACTTTTTTTGATAAGAGACAGGATTGTGATACTATCACCTCTGGAATTGAAGCCTTCTATAAAATTAGATGGAAGTGAGCTCCATTACTTGTATCAATTTGTAATCCCTC
Organism: Citrus glauca; assembly: GCA_029633175.1. Taxonomy (NCBI): domain Eukaryota; kingdom Viridiplantae; phylum Streptophyta; class Magnoliopsida; order Sapindales; family Rutaceae; genus Citrus; species Citrus glauca. The sequence goes on along the minus strand of JAQOOD010000003.1, from coordinate 40,671,758 downwards.
TCATTATAGAAGTTTACCTGGTCCTTGGACCTCTAATGAGAAGCTTCTTAATGTATAATGTGGATACTGCTTCTACCTAATGGAATGTGTGAAGCTGGCAGGGACTAGGGGTCTTTTTGTGGGAGAACAATTTTTTCAAACCTATTCAAGTGCTTAGAGGTATTGCTTGTTTTTACTAGGTCAGCTGAGGAGGGGTTGATGTCTGCCTTGCTGTCATTGTAACCTTATTAGTTCCGGGTAGCTCCTTTAAAGTTGTTTTTGCTCTCTAAAGCTTTTTCAGTTGACAAGGGTGTCTGATCATGTAAATGTAGGGGTTGGATTCCAAGTGTTGGAAGTTCATATAGTAGTATGAGGAAGTCCCTTCTTATGATCCAAATTTGGCTAACTAAAATGGATGTAATTGGTACTTCATGCTTGTTCTGTTCCTTTGGTCTTTTATTATTTTTTCCCTTTTTCTTACTTATAAGTTTCAGGCCATGTATAATTGATAAATCTCTAAGTATCAGTACTTCTGGTTAAAATAGTTAATGTATCCAAACTTTGTTTAGTGTCCTGCTCTCTGTTTTTATTGGCTAGTGATTTTGGTCGTGCTTTTTTGAGTGGCCTATGGTATTTTCCTCCGTCACTACCTGAAAAGTATAGGATACTGATTTTTGAGATATTAGTTGTCATAACATTATGTCGATGCAGGGTTCTGATTGGAAAATTGTTGCCAGTTTTGAGGGGAATTTCCCGAACAGGATCAAACAACTTCCTTTGGACGGACATTTTGATATTAATAATGTCCAGAGGGTATGTCGGTGCTCTACTGCTTCTATCTATTGTGTTCCTGTTGTGTATCTCGTAATTTTTTAGATTTTGCATTTGCATTGATCTTCTCATATTCATTTCTTATCAGATTGTGTTAGAAGCGGATGGCTATCAACCATATCTAATATCCCCTGAAAAGGGTTTGAGATCTTTGATCAAAGGTGTCCTGGAGCTTGCAAAAGAACCCTCTCGTCTTTGTGTTGATGAGGTAATAGAACCATGTATATAAAGATTTTACCCTTTTTCTCTTTTTGTGATGTTGAATGTTAAATTTTTTGATTTGGCCTTAACATATGGTTCCTTCATAGTATTGTTAGTCAATAGTATGCTCTCTGTTGGATGCATGATATGGACATCCAAATGATACACTTTTTAATATTTTTCTGAGGCACTACATTTTATGTTCTTTTTGTTCCGCAAGAACATGCTTAACTAATGACAAGTACTTCAGGTTCAATAAGAAGGATTTGTCAACTTTTATTTGACTTAAGAGGTCAGATATTCTTAAAATTTGTTTTTCTAGAATAGGTACATCAGGTCATTTGATGTCTTTTACCCAATTTTCTTTACGGATGGCAGCGAAAATCTGACGCAATTATTGTTTCTGCTGACTGATATAGTTCCTGGCTGACTAGTAAAACATATACACCGTGTTCTGGTTGATATAGTTTCTGCTGCTGCAAATGCTACACCAGGCCTGGGAAGATATCCTCTTTTTAAGAGAGAGGTGTGGCTGCTTTTGATTATGTGTCACAATAGCTTTTCTGCATTTGTACATGATTAGACCTATATGTGGTTCAAATTTCCTTTTCCGTGTGACAATAGTTGAATGGTTTGAAACTTTTACAAGGCTGTGGCCATTTGCAAGTGCTGCCTTAGAAGGGTTTAAGAATGAAGCAAGAAAGATGGTGGTTGCACTAGTTGACATGGAGAGAGCTTTTGTCCCTCCCCAACATTTCATTCGTTTGGTGCAGATGGGAGGTATTCTCAAAATGTTTGGCTGGTATATTTGACGTAGTAATGTCAAGCTGTGATATGATTGAACTTCTTTGATATATTTGAGATATGTGCAGCATTGTCTTCCGGATATCTGGGTCTGAGTTCTTGTGATGGGATGGCTTGTCAATATTTATTTCTGGAACATTTTGCTTAGAGAATGCTGACATTACCAACTTTTCTGAAATTAATGCCATAGTCTATTTCTTCTCTCTCCCCAATTTTGCATGAGCTGAGTTTTGAATGCATGCAAATGCAACTCCACGAATTTAGAAAATTTGGTATTTATTAGAGTTTAAATACTATTGTTGGGTGTTTTCCTATCAACTTAAAGCTAGCAGTTTTGTATTTGACTTTTGTTGTCAGTCGGTCTAGTGTTTAGATCCAATTGTGTTTGTGTGGATTTGGTTCCAGATTCTCAATGCATGAAACCAGCATTTTTTAGTTTAAACTCAGTTGTTTGGGCCTTTTCTATTAGTTTAAGCCTTTGGGACCAATGGTTCCTTAGCATTACTATTTTTTTTTCTCTTAAGTTATTTCCTGAAAGTCCTGTGCACCCTGCTTATTGCGTAATCTATTTATTTTGTTAGGATGGAAAGACAGCGGCGAGAGGAGGAGGTGAAGACGCGATCTTCAAAGAAAGCAAATGAGGCAGAACAAGCAATAATGAATTGGGTACGATGTCCTTTTCCTGATGTAATTGGAGTATGACAGGAGGAGAATGGGACATACTGAGGAGGCACTAGTTCCTTTTAATTTCTCCTTAAGAAACACATTTAAATCTCGACTTTATGTTTTTCCATATATTCTCCTTCAGGCAACAAGTCCTCAAAAAGGTGGTCAGAAAACTGGTGGAAGTTTAAAAGCGATGAAGGATAAATCCAGTCAAGCAGAGAAAGAAGCAAATGAAGCTTCTGCCTTAAAGACTGCAGGCCCTGAAGGAGAAATAACAGCAGGTTTGTGAAAAAAACTGTCTGCATCTTATGTTATTAGGCTTTACTGAATTTTTCTTCTTATTATTGTGTCAATGATTACTGAATTCAGAAGGCCGTCTATCTTTTCCTTTTATTTGAGTGAAAGATCTTTTAGGTCTGGTTAATAGTCTCTTGTCTTTACGGAATTGTTATGATTTTAAGTCCTGATGGAGGCCTTCATTGAAAGATACTTAAACAACATTTTTAATCTATTGAAAGAAATGATCATGGGTTACTAGATGGGCCTGATTCGTTAGTCTATTAACCTTGGATGCACTTGATCTATAACAATACCTGTGGAACGTCATTAACTGGAATCATTTGCATTCATAGTCGTTCACTAGAATCATTTGAATACCACTATACTGCTTTCCGATCCTCTAGGGGTAACCTTGCTGTTGCTTGTGTTGAAATAAGCCGAGATTCATGGGGGTGGATGAAGTTTTGAACATCAAACTCTTTCTTGGCTGAGTGTCATGGTCTTCTAGCTTTTGCTGCATTGGCTTGTTCAATTTGTTCCTTGGACTGCATTTGGAGGAATAGATGCCTGAATTCAGTATGAGCAAAGTTAAGAGTAGATAATATACATCATATATTGTCTGGATGGAAAATTGTAGATTCCATTTTGGGGGACAAGTCTCTGATTGCTAAAGTGGTATTAACTAGGGTGTGTCCCGGATGTGTATCTTGACATTGTCTTTAACCTTCATTACTTTTTCATCAAGCCATAAAGTGCCTGCATACAAGTTGAAGGCCAGGAAACTTGCAACTGCTGCCCAAGATGATATACTGTTGTAGCAGATAATTAGCTATTCAATAATTTTGGTATATCTCATTAGTATTTCTGGAATGCCTTTGAAATCCTTGCATGCATGGTTCATATCCCAGCAGTTTATGGATAAAGGCATGTTAATCCCCCTCTAGATGAAATTACTTAATTGCTTAAATGAGTTTTTTTTAGAAGTTTGTGACTATTTTTTTGTTGTCCAGGTTTCTTGTTGGAGAAAAGTGCAAAAACTAATGGATGGAGCAAGTGATGGTTTGTTTTGAATGAGAAGACTGGAAAGGTTTGTAACTAACATTTTGTCCCATACGCTTACATTTTTTAGACATGGAGTAGTAACGCTATTCAGATGTTTTAGGTGCTTTTGGGCATGGTATCTAACCTTTGTTAAATGATTTTAGCATTACAAAATTTTTAAAATGAGTTACATTCTAGCCTCCATTCTCTTATTTTTTATGTTTTTGCATTAAAGAAATATAGGACACTGTTATGATAGGCATGATTTAATCTCAATCATCCTTTGTTTGACAGCTGGGCTACACCAAAAAGCAAGAGGAAAAGCATTTTCGTGGTGTCATTGCTTTGGAGGTATGGAGAATTATTACTCTGTTTCAGTTTTGGTATTATATTATTTATTCTTTCGTCTCAACCTTTTTTCACCATTTTGTAGTTTATTCCCATCTTACTGGCTGGGCAGGAGTAACTTGTATATGAATAGGCCTATAAATAACCTTTATCAATGAAGTTTGCCTTATTACTGCAATAGGAACACTTTCTAAGTTAAAATGGATAAAGATGGCCAATGATAAATTTAACAAGTTAACAGTTGCCTCACATACTAATGAACTTCAAGACTTCAAGTAAAATATTTTAAGCTTTTTCTTAGTTTTACAAACTTCTAGTAAATTTTTTTAAGCTTTTTCTTAGTTTTCTTTGGATACATGCTCTACCCAGTGTTCATTCCTTTGGGTGCTATTTTCAATATTTTACCAAGTGGATTCTGTTTTGAGCTGTTTTTCATCTTACATCGCAATAATGTATGTACATTTGGTGGCGCAGGAATGTAATATTGAGGAGAATCTGGAGGAGGAGGAGCCTCCAGCAAAACGTTTGAAGGATAAAAACGCTAATGGACCTGATTCTGGGAAAGCACCAAGTCTTGTATTTAAGATTACTAGCAAAATTCCTTATAAAACTGTTCTGAAAGGTATTCTTTATGTTTAAATCATGGAGTTCCTCTGGTGGTGAATTTTCTTTTTTTATTCATTTTTTCAAATTGATCGATCTGCCTTTATCTTGGAGCCCACAATGCTGTTGTTTTGAAAGCTTATAGCACCGCTGACAAGGCGGAATGGATAAACAAGATAAGCAAAGTTATTCAAGCTAGGGGAGGACTTGTTAGAGTTGCTGAAAGTGGTCATACGATGCGTCAGAGTCTTTCTGATGGTTCTCTTGTGAGTTTACACTCTCTTAACTTTGCAATACAAATTTTGAAGTAAAGAGCTGCTTACCTGTGAAGGATGTTGTTCTTTTGCATATGCATAGAAATTGTGATCGAGTGTTAATTTCTCTTCTTGGTGGTTTTTCTAGGATACAATGGCTCGAAAACCTGCTGACCCTGAGGAAGAACTTTGATGGATGTCTCAAGAAGTACGTGGTTACTTCGAAGCAGTATTGAATAGTTTAGCTACTAATGTGTCCAAAGCAAGCTCATTCCTTAACTTTGCCAATTTAATATTTTCAGTTGGTAACTTCATAGATCTGATATTTTTGTGAATGGTTGAGCAGGCAGTTGTACTTTGCCAAGTCGAGAAAGCGAAGGAAGACATGTTGAATCAGTTATATAGCTCTGTCGGGTTGATGGCTTTCTTATTTCTCTCTTATCAATTAATGATCATTTTGTTTGTAGTAATTGTACATGGATTCAATATATGGTAATATTATTGAAATTTTGTTAGAAATCTGATTGATGCTGACATAATTTGTATTTTACCTTGGGTAGTGCACAAAGCACGGCAAGGATTGAAGAGCTGCTTCAGGAGGACCAGAATGTGAAGCGTAGGAGGGATCGCTATCAGAAACAGTCTGAACTCCTGTCTAAACTAACCCGGCAACTTAGCATTCATGACAACCGAGCGGCTGCTGCCTCTAACTGGTCGAACGGTGGTGGTGGAGCAGGTACATGGTCGTTTGTTCATATACCAAGTGGAAAAGATTGTTCAATTTAACATTTCCCTTTTGTCTGTTTAAAAAATTAAACATTGAACTTTTTGTAAATATCTATAGTCTAATGACAGTGGATCTTTTCTTAGCCTAATTGTTTGCTGATTTTGGAATTAAAAATTTTGTTCTGAACTTGAATTAATCTACTGTTTGATTATTGGAAACGTTTCTCAGGTGACACTCAAGAAATGCTAACCAAACCTATTAATTGCTTGAACTGTCTTACTATTGAGCTACTTTCTGACAAAAGATTGTTAGATTGATTTGTTTGTACCATTGGATTTTAAAATTTTTATTTATTTGTACCATTTAATTAAAAATGTTTTTTTTATAAGACCGTCATTTTGATTTTAAAATGTTTGTTAAATCTCCATTTGAAACATTTTGATGATGGAAGTATTGGGTTATTTAATATGCAGAAAGCAGCCCTAGAACAAGTGCCGCATCAGGTGATGACTGGAGATCCGCATTTGATGCTGCTGCCAATGGACCTGTAAGCCTTCGCAGCTACTCTCGGTCTGCATCCAATGGTTACAGCCGGCGTTACAGTGATCCAGCCGAGAATGGTGATGTGAGATCTGGTTCAAACTCGGGCAGTCGTCGTACTCCTAATCGGTTGCCGCCGCCTCCGCCCCCAACACAGTCAGGCTCCAAGTACTTTTAGGTGGCTTACAGATTTTGGTTGACAATTCATATTTTCTCAGCATATTTTTAGTGAGTGAAGGCCTGCTTAATCACTCATGATTCCAGTAGTTGGTTAATCACTTCTTTAGAATCTTCAAAAGAGGGTGCTTTGTGTAAATAGGACTCTATAGTTCCTGAGCTGAAAGTCAGGATTTTACGGCTTGCCCCTTGTCAAAGCTATGAATTCAAAGTGTATTTGAATTCCATTTATCATATTCTTCTATTCATTATTTTGTTTTTGTTTTTGCTTTTGCTTTTGGCTCCGCCCCTCATTTTTGGACGACGGTATAGTTGTATTTGTTTGTGTCAGTTCTGGATATATGCTTTCGGACTTTTGGACTTTTGTCGCTGTATCATTTGGAAAATTATTGTAAGGGGGGAGAGAGAAAAATATTTCATATATCTACTTCACTATTAAAGATGATGTTACTATAACCAATGATGCAACTTTTTGTTGTGCATCTCAGTTAGTCTGTAACTGTACGAGTTTAATGGTTTATTTATTTAATATTTTGGAGTAATCTATCTCTTATCAAACTGCAACAAGTTATAGATTATTTTCGTTAGAGCCCGTGGACAGACGCAAAAGCGTATACACTACAGTCATTGCTGGTGGTTACGGTCCGAAAAATTTGAGAATGACTGTAGCTTTTAGTTTTTCTCCCTTAATTTGCTGTGATAGTTACAAGTAAATTTGAGATTTCTTCTTGTAAAATGATTTGTGAAATTAATGTGTTTACTCCACGTATTTATGAAGGTGCTGTTCGCACACATAAAATACTCTTAAAGACTTTTTTTTTTATGAACAAAATTTAATTATTTAGTTAGATGATCAATTATTACATTACTATATATATAAAAAAAGAAATTCAATTAACTTATCTTAAACCACTGTACATGAATTAATCAATTTAATAAAAATGGCTGGCAAAGTTACCTAAGTTAGTCACCATATATCCAGTTGTTGGTTGTGGCATGAGCATCAAGGTCAGGTTCAATTAGTTTCACCAGCAAGTTATTATTAACTATCAGTACCAGCTGCTGAAAATACCCAACAGATTTAAAGGGATTGATCAGTTAATGACACGGAGATACGTCAAGTTTCAATCCTATTAGGGATTTATTTATTTCTTTTTTTAAAAAAAAAAAATCTCGGCAAAGCTCAAAGAGGAGAGCCAAGAGAGCAAATTTGTTAAACAAACAAACTAGAAAAACGAAAGGCATTAAGGTAATAGCTGAAAATCATAAATAATTGTACTTCTACATTGCGGCGTGGAAATATACGAATAAATTATAAAGCAAAAATTTTCAGACATACTGAAGTTAAAATTTTAGACACATTGAGGTCAGACCGTTAAATAAAATAAATTAATTTGATTCCTTTTACTATAACCTTTTTTTCCCAAAGTTTGTTAAGGAATATGCACTAACAAATGTAGCCATATCTATGATCGTACCTGAACTTTTTCTCTAATCTCTCCTATTTTGTCCTTCAATTATTTCCGCTTTATAAATATTTGTTTACGATGATCGAAAGAAAAAGTTTAGGTTTTAGAGTTAAAAAGAATTGAATGCTAATTGAGTGTGTTAAATACGTGTTCAGAGACCAGAGTAATAATGTTATATTTATTCATAATAAATTATTTTTAATAAAAATTATATTATAGATGTTTTTTATAATAATTTTTTAATTAAAATATAAGTATTTTTAATAATTTTTCAATTAAGTCAATCAGTCAAAGATCCGGGTGGTTAGAGCAGCAACTGTTAAAGAGAATCGATATATTCTGCAGAGTCGCGCTCATTTTGATTCAGTAATTGTTTTCATCTCATCAAAATCTTTCTAGTCAATTGAATTTTTGTTATGGCTGCTTCTTCTTCTTCTTCTCCTCGAAACGATAAGTATGATGTTTTTCTAAGTTTCAGAGGAGAGGACAACGGTGACAACTTTACCAGCCATCTTTATTCAGCCTTGTCTCAGAAAAGTATTGAAACTTTCATTGATGACCAGCTTAACAGAGGAGATGAAATTTCACAGTCTCTTGTGGATGCAATTGAAACACCAGCTATTTCACTCATCATTTTCTCTGAAGGGTGTGCCTCTTCCAGATGGTGTCTCGATGAACTTGTCAAAATCCTCCAATGCAAGAGGGTGTATGGACAGATTGTGCTACCGGTTTTTTATGGCGTTGATCCAGCACACGTGAGGTGGCGAACTGGGTCTTCTGGGGATTCATTTTTGAAGCTTGAAGAAATGTTCAAGGAGAATTCAGAGAAGCTGCAGACTTGGAGTAATGCTTTGAAGGAAGTGGCCGGTTTGTCCGGCTTTCATTCTCAGAACATTAGGTAATCAAATTTCCTTTCTCATACCATTATGGTGATGCAACAGAATGTTACTGCTTAATTAATTACCAGCGCCCCAGCTAGTTATAGTGATTTTTTTTTTGTCAAGTATGCTGAATTATATACTTCAATTTTATTAGGCATCCTAATGTCTTTCGGCAAGTGATTTGTGGAATTGATATTTGACAGTTACATTTGGTGTGCTAAATTCTGTATATGTTGAACTCCTTTATAAGGATTTTGACAGAGTTATTAAAAACAACATTTGTGTGTTTTCATTGGGTGTTCTTTCATATTTCAAGTAATTCCAATCTGTCACTCGTATTTCTGTTTAAGAGTTATTGTCATATTTTTGTGCAAATCCCTCCAATTTGAAGGTTCTTGCTTCCTTCAAAATGTTAGGGAAGAATCACAAAGACCGGGAGAATTAGGTTGCTTGCAACAAAAACTTCTTTCAAAATTATTGCAGGATCACAATGTGATTCCTGATATTGCCCTGAGCTTTAGAAGGCTCAGCAGCAGGAAGTTTCTGATTGTCCTTGATGATGTGACTTGTTTCAAACAAATAAAATCTTTAATCGAAAGTCATGATTGGTATATGGCAGAGAGTCGAATCATTATAACAACAAGAAATCAACAAGTGCTTAGAAATTGTTGTGTCAAAGAGAAATATGAGATGAAGGAATTAGTGGATGATTTTGCACTTGAGCTTTTTAGTCGATATGCCTTCAAACAAAACAATCCTCATAAAGGGTTTGTGGAATTGTCAAGCAGGGTAATAAATTATGCTCAAGGTGTTCCATTAGCTATTGAAATTTTGGTTGTTTTCTATTCGAAAAGGAAAAACAATTTTGGGAGAGTGCAATAAACAAATTGAAAAGAACTCCCAATATGGAAATCCAGAAGGTGCTAAAAATAAGTTTTGATGGTATGGATGATGAAGAGAAATTTTTTTTTCTAGAAATTGCTTGTTTCTTTAAATGGAAAAATGAACACTTGGTTATAAAAATTCCTTAATGCCTGTGGCTTCACTGCACATATAGGAATAAGTAGTCTTGTTGTCAAGTCTCTTATTTGTATACATGGCAACAATATAACAATGCATGATCTGTGTAAGGAATAATAACCCTAAAAACAAAGGAAGATACAAAGTAATTACGTTATATTATTTCATACTATGATTACGCTTTTATATACAAGAGTTTTATACAAAGATAGCTCTACAAAATAGCAAAAATATTCTCCATATCTGATGCAACAATCTCCTTATCAAACTCTATCACTTATAACCACCTTCAACGTATCCACAACTAGCTTCTACACTCCCCCTCAAGTTGGTGCATAGCAATCCGTCATGCCCAACTTGTTAATGACCTTCTTAAAGGTCTTGCCCGAAACAGCCTTTGTAAGGATGTCTGCCAGCTACTCATTTGATTTTATGTGTGGTAATTGGATTTGCTTTTCATCAATTTTTTCTTTAATGAAATGCCTATCCACCTCGACGTGTTTGGTCCGATCATGTTGCACAGGGTTATGTGCAATTTCAATAGCTGCGCGGTCCTCAAAGACCTGTGAAACCCATAACAATTCACATATCCCATGAGCCATTCCACGGAACTCAACTTCTGCGCTTGACCTTGCTACAACTCTCTGCTTCTTACTTCTCCAAGTCACAAGGTTTCCTTCCACAAACGTGAAGTATCCTGAGGTAGATCTCCTAGCAGTTTGATCCCCTGCCCAATCCGCGTTAGTGTATCCTTCCACACACGACTTTTTTCTTTTTGAGAAGAACAGACCCTTACCCGGAGACCCCTTCAAGTATCTAAGGATCCTATATACCGCATCCATATGTTCTACGCTGGGCTGGTGCATGAATTGGCTCACTACACTCACAGCATAAGCAATGTATGGCCGAGTGTGTGACAAATAAATTAACCTCCCCACTAATCGCTGATACCTTTCTACATCCGTTGGGACTTGATCAGGAAGTATTTCCAGCCTGTGATTCATCTCCATTGGCGTTTCCGCTGGCTTGCATGAGAGCATACCTGTTTCAGTTAATAAATCGAGTACGTACTTTCTTTGAGACAAGGAAATGCCTGCCTCTGTCCTTATCACTTCAATGCCTAAGAAATATTTGAATGGGCCAAGGTCTTTCATTTCGAATGTTGGTACCAAATACTCTTGTAGAAGCTTCATTTCCTCATAATCATCTCCAGTGACTACTATATCATCGACGTATACAATTAGGATAGTTACTTTATCTTCTTGACGTTTGATAAATAGAGTGTGATCAGCACCACTCTGCTTAAAACCAAACTCTTTCATTGTGACTGAAAATCTCCCAAACCATGCCCTAGGCGATTGCTTAAGTCCGTATAACGACCTTTTCAATTTACAAACCATATTCCTTTTTGCCGAATCAAGCTTCACACCTGGTGATATATCCATGTAAACCTCCTCTTCTAGGTCTCCATTTAGGAATGCATTCTTTACATCAAATTGTTTCAAGGGCCATCCCCGATTTGCTGCCAATGAGATTAAAATTTGCACCGTATCAAGCTTCGCTACAGGTGCAAAGGTCTCTTGATAATCCACCCCATACCTTTGTGTATAGCCCTTTGCAACCAATCTCGCCTTGTATCTATCAATGCTCCCATCGGCTTTGAGCTTTACCGTGAACACCCACCTGCAGCCTATTGTTTTCTTTCCTTCGGGTAATGAGACTAGCTCCCAAGTGGCATTCTTTTGCAAGGCCTGCATCTCTTCGTTCATTGCTTCCTTCCACTTCAGATCGTTCAATGCTTCCTGCACATTACTAGGAATACATACACTGGATAATTGGTTAACCACAAGTGCACAAGACTCGGGCAGATTTTTAGTGGAAATGTAATTATTTATAGGATCCTTCACTATTGATTTCAGGCTTGGTTCATAATGTTTTTTTGCGATTCCTTTGTTTTGCCTGTGAGGATATCTTGGAGTGGAGGAAAGAGTTTCAATAATGGCGGGAAGTGGTGAAGAGTGTACCTGGTTATTAGTTTCAGGTTGGATATTCTGATCACCCTCTATAGTATATGGTGTTGGCGATGGAAAATGCATCTGCTCATCAATCTCTTCCACGTTCTGCCCTCGTTCGTCAAATTCTGCCCCTTTAAATTCCTCCAGCTCATGCCGGCTGTTCTTGCCTTCCACCAAAGTCTCCCCCTAAAGAGCAGAAAGCGGGGCATCGATGGGATAATAAGAATCAAGTTCCCGAAATGAGACATCTAGACTAACATGTAGACGTTTCGTATGTAGATCATAACAACTGTACCCTTTTTGAAAATCGGCATAGCCTACAAATATGCACCTTTTAGCACACCATCCAGCTTACTAGGCAAAGGTTTTGGGACATGGACAAATACCACACAACCAAAGACACGGGGTTTAAGGTTTTGTTGATGAGGGATGTGAAAGAGAGAGTTCAATTTTTGTTGAGGTGTTTGGAAATCTAACACGCTTGAGGGGGTTCGATTGATAAGATAAGCAGCTGATTTAACTGCTTCTCCCCAATAACAGCATGGCACGTTCATCCCAAAAAGAGAGGCACGTACCACTTCTAAGAGCTGTCTATTCTTGCATTCTGCCAAGCCATTCTGTTGGGGAGTATACGGACAAGAGGTATGGTGTCGGATGCCATAATCAGATAGCACTTTGCCAAGTTTAGCATCCATAAATTCAATGGCATTATCTATTTGCCAAACCTGGATAGATTTCATATACTGAGTTTGTACCATATTTCGAAATTCACAAAAGGCATTAGAGACCTCACTCTTAGTTCGAAGCAAAGATATCTAAACCATACGTGTGCACTCATCTGTAAACGTTACAAAATACTTAGCATTGGACAAAGAAGGAATTTTTGAGGGCCCCCATACATCGGAATGGATAACAGAAAAAAGGTTCATCACTTTTATTCATACTTGGTGAAAAAAAAAACACGATGACTTTTTGCAAGTTCGCATGTATCACATTGAAAAATTGATTCATCTAAATTCAAGAATAAATAAGGTTTTAATTTCCTAAGATAACCAAAAGATAAATGACCTAGACGTCGATGCCACAACCAGACCTTGTCCCTTGCCTTTGTATTTTCTTCCATTAAGTGCAATCGACCCATTTGTTTCTCTCCATCCTTTGTAAGGTCCAGGTAATATAATTTTCCACGCCTAACACCATAACCAAGAGTCTTCCGGGTCAGAATATCCTGAAAAATACAAAAAGAAGGCCAAAAAGTTGCAGTACAATTGAGAGAAGACGTAATTTTGCTCACGGATAGGAGATTGCATCCAAGGGAGGGAACAATTAAAGGCGAATTGAGTTTGATATTGTCTGACAAGGCAATTGATCCATCTCCAACGACTGGACATTCACTGCCATTAGCCGTGGATACAATGGTTTGAGAAGATGAGTTAAATGAATTTAATTTGGTGGAATCACCAATCATATGGTCAGATGCACCTGTGTCAATAATCCAGGTATTTATTCTCGAAGTGATGGAGAAAGCATGTCCCTTACCGATACTACCTGTGTGTGCGATATGGGCAGAAGGACTAGGATCATGATCTCGTTCTGCACCTGATTCATCCCCCATTGCAGCTAGTACCTTGCCAGCCACTTTCTTCCTTAGTTTTTTCAAAAAATCCCACCAGTCAGGGTAGCCTATAAGCTCGTAACAGCGCTGTTTTGAGTGTCCGTTTTCACCACAATGATCACATGTGAAGTTGTTTGGTTTTTCCTCCCTGTCGGACTAGGTGCATTGTTAATGCTGCATTTTCAGTCACAGGGGTCGATCCTCCCATTGTTTGTCTCTGTTGAAAATCTCGCCTGACATAGGCATAGGTGCTTTCCAAATCAAGCTTGGGATCCTTGTGTAAAACCTCACCACGAACTTGATCAAATTCTGAATCCAGCCCACTCAGGAAAATATGGACTCGAAGTCTAGCCATGGCAGAGTGTAATTCAACCACCCCATCAACGATACTTTCTTCAAAGGTGGACCTGTGATCAATTTCTTGAAATATAGACATTAGTTCGGAAAAGTAAGTGGACAGTGGCCTACCATCTTTTCTGATTGAAAAAGATTTTTGATTCAATTCAAACAATCGAGTTTCATCCGATCCATCATAGAACGTCTTCGATACAGCCTCCCAGACTTCTTTGGCTGTTGGAAGTCGAATAAATCCCTGCATCAGTGGGGGGGACTCATCGAGTCAATGAGCCAGCTTTTCACCCTCTGATTTTCTGTGATCCAGGTCGAGTACTTGGGGTCATCTACAGCCGGCTTCTTCTCAGTTCCAGCAAGGTATCCTCCTTTATTACGAGCTTCGATTCGCATCTCCATCAATTGGGACCCTAATGAGTAATTTGTTTCGTCAAGGATAACGCTGGTTGGAAAGGCAGCATTTTCCTGTTGAATGATGATTGATTGAGGGGTTTGGGATGTCATGATTATTCGGTTTTTTCAGGGTTAATGCGGAAAGAACCGCTCTGATACCATGTAAAGAATAATAACCCTAAAAACAGAGGAAGATACGAAGTAATTACGTTATATTATTTTATACTGTGATTACGCTTTTATATACAAGAGTTTTATACAAAGATAGCTCTACAAAATAGCAAAAATATTCTCCATATCTAATGCAACAATCTCCTTATCAAACTCTATCATTTATAACAACCTTCAACATATCTACAACTAGCTTCTACAATCTGCTACAAGAAATGGGTAGGGAAACTGTCCGACAAGAATCAAAGAATGATCTAGGAAAGCATAGTTGGTTGTGGCATCATGAGGATAGTATCAAATTTCTGACATCTAATGCCGGAACGGTTTTGTTACAGAATATACTAATTTGGAATGCTACTTAATATGCAAAGTTCACTTATAATCGTATATGTAGATGGGTTTATAAAATTAATAAAGGATTAGCAATGGTAAGGAGGAAAAAAAGAAAAATTCGAAAAAAAGGAAACCAGCGGTACATGATGCGGCAATAATGTATAATTGCCATATCAATTTATTTATAACAGTTTGCAGACAAACATTGATAGTTTATACATTTAGTATTACTTGTATTATCGTGTCTCTCTGTAAGTAGGTTTAGATTTACCAGTTTGATTGCCTGAAAATAACTATCTACATGAATTGTATAAATTTGTTTTCAACATTATGGCCTTTTGATTGATTATTAGGTTATTGAAGAATTGAGGGCATCTGCTTGGATATGTCTAAAGTGAAAGAGATCCACTAAATCCTGACACTTTCAGAAAGATGCATAAATTGAGATTTTGGAAATTCTATTGCTCAATCAAAGGAGAGAACAAATGTAAAGCATCTGATTTCCAGGGTCCTGTATTTACTGAAGTGAGGTATTTTCACTAGCATGGATATCCATTGAAATCATTGCCTTTAAATATTCATCTGGAGAAGCTAGTTTTACTTGAAATGCCACATAGCAATATTCAACAACTTTTGGATGGTGTCCAGGGGTGTTTATCTTAACATATACATGCAATGTTTAAGTCATAACATTTAATTATCATACATGCTAATGATTTGACCAGACCTCTTTTTTGTACCAGCAGCATCGTTGTAAGCTAAAGTGGAAAATCATCTCTGCCTGCAGTATTCTTACCTGAACTCCAAACACCCCATTGGGTCAACATCTGAACACGCTAGTTGTCCTGAATCTAAGGGATTGCAAAAGCCTGAAAAGTCTTCCAGCTGGAATTCATTTGGAATTTCTTAAAGAACTTGATCTTTTAAATGGAACTGCAATTGAAGAATTGCCTCAGCCATCGAATGTCTATATAAGCTTTTGCACTTGGACCTTGAATATTGAAAGCCTTAACAGTCTCCCAAGTGGCCTTTGTAAGTTAAAATTGTTAAAATATCTTACTCTCATTTGTTGCTCAAATCTTCAGAGATTGCCTGATGAACTCGGAAATTTAGAAGCTTTGTGGAGTTTGCATGCTATAGGAACTACTATATGAGAAGTGTTGTCATCTGTTTTCCATTTGAACAACATTGATCTCTTAAGTTTCCAGAGAAGCAGGGATCATAAGCAGATGGGTTTATCATTGCCTATCACATTATCTTTAGATGGCTTGTGCACTCTACATATTAAAATCTAACTGATTGTGGCATCACATAGGTGCCTAAAAATATTGGCCAGTTATCCTCACTAGGTAAATTGGATCTACAGAAAAACAATTTTGAGAGAATTCCAAAAAGCATCATAGAAGTTTCTAAGTTGGAAAGTCTCTACTTAAGGTATTGGGAGAGGCTTCAATCCTTACCAAAGCTTCCATGCAAACTACATGAGTTAGATGCACATCATTGCACAGCACTGGAATCATTATCAGGTTTATTCTCAAGTTTTGAAGCTCGTACTCGGTATTTTGACCTACGTTATAATTATAATTGGATTGAAATGAGATAAGAGGAATTCTTGAAGATGCTCTGCAAGAGACTCAACTTTTGGCAGCTGCACGATGGAAAGAAGTAAGAGAGGAGTTTTTAATTTCTTTTTTTCTTTAAATTAAAGTGGACAATTAATATTTGATTAAAGTTATGAGTTTCTGTGGTACACATATATCATTCTAAAAATTATGCACTTTTGGATCCTGTCTTTTTACCTGGGAAAGAAATTTTGATGTGGTTTGGCTTTCAAAGTATGAAATCTTCTATAACCTTGAAGTTTCCATCAGGTTAGTTTGGTAATAAGAAGGTACTCGGCTTTGCTTTTGGTGCTGTTGTAACATTTGGAGACCATCATGTCAGAGAAAAGAGGTGGTTCGAATTGTTCTGTGAATTCAAAGTCAAACCCAAAGATTCGCATGTCATACAGAGATTTATGGGGATGGTTGACTATGTAGAGTCAGATCACTTACTTTTGGGGTACTATTTATTCGATGATCCGAGTTTGAATGGTTTTTGGAAATACAATTGCATTCTCGAGGCAGTTCAATTCTATTTTAAGGAAGATTTTTAGCACGCTGAATGTTTGGAGTGTTGCCTGGTGAAAAATGTGGGACCCATTTCTTGTATGAACCAGACTCTACAAAATCAATGGAAGATCCAAGTGGATTTTTCTACCATAACCATGAAGAGGAACAACACCCCAAAAGACTCAAATATTCTCCAATATGTCTATAGCAGCTGGTGTTTATGAGAAAAGATATGTCTGATTAATTCATCGGTACCATTTGATCTTAAAATATTGCTTTCTAGACATTTCTTTTATGATTTTATATTTTTATATGATGGTGGAAATGACTTATAGATGTTCTTCACAGCCAGTGACTATTGTTGGGTCCAAGCAGTTATTGTTTGACCTTTGGTTAGTTTGGCTACTGTTTAGATCCTTGTGTATTTGTGTTCTTTTGGTTTCTGCATGAAATATATATTAAATCAAATTCACAATACATGAAAGCAGTTTGTTTATAGTTTAGATAGAATTTTCGGCTCACTATTACTTAGATTTTTAGATCAATGCTTCCTTATCAGTAGTAAATTTTTTGCTAAATTCTTTTCGGAAAATTTCTCTGCAACTAGCTTATGTTGAAATCTCCTTAGTTTTGTTTGGCTGGAAAGACAGCATCAAGTGTTGGAGGTGAACTAGGAGCGAACTTTGACAAAAACAACCGAGGTAGAGCAAGGGATTATGAATAGGGTATGGGGTCCTTTTCCTGATATAATTGGAGTATGACTTCTGTAAAGAATAATAACCCTAAAAACAGAGGAAGATACGAAGTAATTACGTTGTATTATTTCATACTGTGATTACGCTTTTATATACAGGAGTTTTATACAAAGATAGCTCTACAAAATAGCAAAAATATTCTCCATATCTGATGCAACCATATCCTTATCAAACTCTATCACTTATAACAACCTTCAACGTATCTACAACTAGCTTCTACACTCCCCCTCAAGTTGGTGCATAGCAATCCGTCATGCCCAACTTGTTAATGACCTTCTTAAAGGTCTTGCCCGAAACAACCTTTGTAAGGATTTCTGCCAACTGCTCATTTGATTTTATGTGTGGTAATTGGATTTGTTTTTCATCAATTTTTTCTTTAATGAAATACCTATCCACCTCGACCTGTTTGGTTCGATCATGTTGCACAGGGTTATGTGCAATTTCAATAGTTGTGCGATTGTCACAATACAAGTTCATAGGTTTTTTATACTCAATCCCCAAGTCCTCAAAGACCCGTGAAACCCACAATAATTCACATATCCCATGAGCCATTCCACGAAACTCAGCTTCTGCGCTTGACCTTGCTACAACTCTCTGCTTCTTACTTCTCCAAGTCACAAGGTTTCCTTCCACAAACGTGAAGTATCCTGAGGTAGATCTCCTAGTCGTTTGATCCCCTGCCCAATCCGCGTCAGTGTATCCTTCCACACACGACTTTTTTCTTTTTTAGAAGAACAGACCCTTATCCGGAGACCCCTTCAAGTATCTAAGGATCCTATATACCGCATCCATATGCTCTACACTGGGCTGGTGCATGAATTGGCTCACTGCACTCACGGCATAAGCAATGTCTGGCCGAGTGTGTGACAAGTAAATTAACCTCCCCACTAATCGCTGATACCTTTCTACATCCGTTGGGACTTGATCAGGAAGTATTTCCAGCCTGTGATTCATCACCATTGGCGTTTCCGCTGGCTTGCATGAGAGCATACTTGTTTCAGTTAATAAATCGAGTACGTACTTTCTTTGAGACAAGGAAATGCCTGCCTCTGTCCTTATCACTTCAATGCCTAAGAAATATTTGAATGGGCCAAGGTCTTTCATTTCGAATGTTGGTACCAAATACTCTTGTAGAAGCTTCATTTCCTCATAATCATCTCCAGTGACTACTATATCATCGACGTATACAATTAGGATAGTTACTTTATCTTCTTGACGTTTGATAAATAGAGTGTGATCAGCACCACTCTGCTTAAAACCAAACTCTTTCATTGTGACTGAAAATCTCCCAAACCATGCCCTAGGCGATTGCTTAAGTCCGTATAACGACCTTTTCAATTTACAAACCATATTCCTTTTTGCCGAATCAAGCTTCACACCTGGTGATATATCCATGTAAACCTCCTCTTCTAGGTCTCCATTTAGGAATGCATTCTTTACATCAAATTGTTTCAAGGGCCATCCCCGATTTGCTGCCAATGAGATTAAAATTTGCACCGTATCAAGCTTCGCTACAGGTGCAAAGGTCTCTTGATAATCCACCCCATACCTTTGTGTATAGCCCTTTGCAACCAATCTCGCCTTGTATCTATCAATGCTCCCATCGGCTTTGAGCTTTACCGTGAACACCCACCTGCAGCCTATTGTTTTCTTTCCTTCGGGTAATGAGACTAGCTCCCAAGTGGCATTCTTTTGCAAGGCCTGCATCTCTTCGTTCATTGCTTCCTTCCACTTCTGATCGTTCAATGCTTTCTGCACATTACTAGGAATACATACATTGGATAATTGGTTAACCACAAGTGCACAAGACTCGGGCAGATTTTTAGTGGTAATGTAATTATTTATGGGATACTTCACTGTTGATTTCAGGCTTGGTTCATATTATTTTTTCGCGATTCCTTTGTTTTGCCTGTGGGGATATCTTGGAGTGGAGGAAAGAGTTTCAATAATGGCGGGAAGTGGTGAAGAGTGTACCTGGTTATTAGTTTCTGGTTGGATATTCTGATCACCCTCTATAGTATATGGTGTTGGTGATGGAAAATGCGTCTGCTCATCAATCTCTTCCACGTTCTGCCTCTGCTCATCAATCTCTTCCACGTTCTGCCCTCGTTCATCAAATTCTGCCCCTTCAAATTCCTCCTGCTCATGCCGACTGTTCTTGCCTTCCACCAAAGTCTCCCCCGGAAGGGAAGAACGCGGGGCATCGATGGCATAATAAAAATCAAGTTCCCAAAAGGAGACATCTAGACTAACATGTAGACGTCTTGTGTGTGGATCATAACACCTGTATCCTTTTTGAAAATCGGCATAGCCTACAAATATGCATCTTTTAACACACGGATCCAGCTTACTACGCAAAGGTTTTGGGACATGGACAAATACCACACAACCAAAGACACGGGGTTCAAGGTTTTGTTGATGAGGGATGTAAAGGAGAGAGTTCAATTTTTGTTAAGGTGTTTGGAAATCTAACACGCTTGAGGGGGTTCGATTGATAAGATAAGCAGTTGATTTAACTGCTTCTCCCCAATAACAGCATGGCACGTTCATCCCAAAAAGAGAGGCACGTACCACTTCTAAGAGCTGTCTATTCTTGCGATCTGCAAAGCCATTCTGTTGGGGAGTATACGGACAAGAGGTTTGGTGTCGGATGCCATAATCAGATAGCACTTTGCCAAGGTTAGCATCCATAAATTCCATGGCATTATCTGTTTGCCAAACCTGGATAGATTTCATATACTGAGTTTGTACCATATTTCAAAATTCACAAAAGGCATTAGAGACCTCACTCTTAGTTCGAAGCAAAGATATCCAAACCATACGTTTGCACTCATCTGTAAACGTTACAAAATACTTAGCATTGGACAAAGAAGGAATTTTTGAGGGCCCCCATACATCAGAATGGATAACAGAAAAAGGTTCATCACTTTTATTCATACTTGGTGAAAAAGAAACACGATGACTTTTTGCAAGTTCGCATGTATCACATTGAAAAATTGATTCATCTAAATTCGAGAATAAATAAGGCTTTTATTTCCTAAGGTAACCAAAAGATAAACGACCTAGACGTCGATGCCACAACCAGACCTTGTCCCTTGCCTTTGTATTTCCTTCCATTAAGTGCAATCGACCCATTTGTTTCTCTCCATCCTTTGTAAGGTCCAGGTAATATAATTTTCCACGCCTAACACCATAACCAAGAGTCTTCCGGGTCAGAATATCCTGAAAAATACAAAAAGAAGGCCAAAAAGTTACAGTACAATTGAGAGAAGATGTAATTTGGCTCACGGATAGGAGATTGCATCCAAGGGAGGGAACAACTAAAGGCGAATTGAGTTTGATATTGTCTGACAAGGCAATTGATCCTTCTCCAACGACTGGACATTCACTGCCATTAGCCGTGGATACAATGGTTTGAGAAGATGAGTTAAATGAATTTAATTTGGTGGAATCACCAATCATATGGTCAGATGCACCTGTGTCAATAATCCAGGTATTTATTCTCGAAGTGATGGAGAAAGCATGTCCCTTACCGATACTACCTGTGTGTGCGATATGGGCAGAAGGACTAGGATCCTGATCTCGTTCTGCACCTAATTCATCCCCCACTGCAGCTAGTACCTTGCCAACCACTTTCTTGCTTGGTTTTTTCGAAAAATCCCACCAGTCAGGGTAGCCTATAAGCTCGTAACAGCGCTGCTTTGAGTGTCCGTTTTCACCACAATGATCACAGGTGAAGTTGTTTGGTTTTCCAGTTTGTTGAGTTTGTCTGTTTCGTGTTGATTTGGTTGTTCCTCCCTGTTGGACTGGGTGCATTGTCAATGCTGCATTTTCAGTCACAGAGGTCGATCCTCTCATTGTTTGTCTCTGTTGAAAATCTCGCCTGACATAGGCATAGGTGCTTTCCAAATCAAGCTTGGGATCCTTGCGTAAAATCTCACCACGAACTTGATCAAATTTTGAATCCAGCCCATTCAGGAAAATATGGACTCGAAGTCTAGCCATGGCAGAGTGTAGTTCAACCACCCCATCAACCGTACTTTCTTCAGAGGTGGACCTGTGATCAATTTCTTGAAATATAGACATTAGTTCGGAAAAGTAAGTGGACAGTGGCCTACCATCTTGTCTGATTGAAAAAGATTTCTGATTTAATTCAAACAATCTAGTTTCATCCGATCCATCATAGAATGTTTTCGATACGGCCTCCCAGACTTCTTTGGCTGTTGGGAGTCGAATAAATCGCTGCATCAATGGGGGACTCATCGAGTCAATGAGCCAGCTTTTCACCCTCTGATTTTCTGTGATCCAGGTCGAGTACTTGGGGTCATCTGCAGCCGGCTTCTTCTCAGTTCCAGCAGGGTATCCTCCTTTATTACGAGCTCGGATTTGCATCTCCATCAACTAGGACCATAATGAGTAATTCGCTTCGTCAAGGATAACACTCGTTGGAAAGGCAGCATTTTCTTGTTGAATGATGATTGATTGAGGGGTTTGGGATGTCATGGTTATTCGGTTTTTTCAGGGTTAATGCGGAAAGAACCGCTCTGATACCATGTAAAGAATAATAACCCTAAATACAGAGGAAGATACGAAGTAATTACGTTGTATTATTTCATGCTGTGATTACGCTTTTATATACAGGAGTTTTATACAAAGATAGCTCTACAAAATAGCAAAAATATTCTCCATATCTGATGCAACCATATCCTTATCAAACTCTATCACTTATAACAACCTTCAACGTATCTACAACTAGCTTCTACAACTTCAAAGGATGAATGCATTGAGTAGACACTTTTTCCTTTGAAATCAGAATCTAAACTACGCTGCTCAATGGTTCTAGTGTTATAAAACTTTGGAAATGAGTTACATTTTGGCCTCTATTCAATGATTTTTACACGTCTTTCCATTCCCTGAGTTTTACATAGAACTTATAGAAATAAACAAAAGTTGTTAATACTAACAGCAAAATGGTCCATATATCAGTGCATCTCTATGAATACTAGCTATATGGGAACATATGTTGAATTGGATATATACCTCTGTCAGGTTGATGGCATTCTTAATCTCTGTACATCAATTAAAAATCATTTTATTGATAGCCATTCTACATTGATTCAATATATGATAATATTCTTGAATTTTACTTTGTAAGATCACCATTTTGAGTTAAAAATGTCACTTTTTCAGATCTCTAGTTGAAATTGTATGATGATGAAAGTGTTGGGTTATGTAATTTGCAGAACGCAGACCCAGGAACAAGTGCTGTATCAGGTGATGACTGGAAATCTGCATTCGATGTCGCGGCCAATGGACATGTAAGCCATCGCAGCTACTCTCGTTATGCATCCAATGGTCACAACCGGCATTACAGTGATCTGGCCTAGAATGGTGAAGTGAGATCTGGTTCGGACTCGGGCAATCATCGTAATTCTAATGAGGTGTTGCCGCCACCACCACAAGCAGCACAGTCAGGAGGCTATAGGTACTTCTAGTTGGCGTACAGATTTTGGTTGACAACTCATATATTCACTGCATATTTTTAGTGACAGAAGCCCTGTTTAACCACTCCGTGATTCCAGTACTTGTTCAAAAATCACTTTACTAGAATCTTTAGACGAGGAACCCTATACGGCTTGCTCCATGTCAAGGCAATGAATTCAAAGGGTATTTGAAACTCGTTTATTATATTCTTTCTTCTATTCATTATTTTGCTTTTATTTTAGGTTCCTCCCCTCATTTTTGGACCATGATATAGATGTGTTTGCTTGTGTCAGTTCTGGTTCTATACATACTCTTGGACTTGTTGCTCCGTTAGAAGGAAAAAAAAATTCTTATAAGGGGAGCTATATATTTTATTTCATATTTTTACTTCTCTGTTGAAGATTCTGCCACTATAACCAAAGATGCAACTTTTTGAACGATTTTTTAGGTGGGAGGATGCCAAAAATTCAGTATGTGTATGAATTGCGCTGTTGTTATTATTATTATTTTGACCATTCAATTGCTGTCTTATTATTATATATCTCTCCTTTGATAGTTCAAATATTTATGGAATATTTTAGAAAATTAAATAACATTTGTTCATAAATTATTTTTGTTAGACAGTTATATACAAATTACATAAGAGATTGTTTGTTAAGTGTTTGAAGTCTGAAATTTTATTAATTTCAGATTTTTTTTAAAATATGCTTGTTAATTTTTTTAGATAATCACTATTAATATGCTACTGCTGATATTTTATTCATGCTGTATAACTTCGTGCGCGTCATTGAATCTCTCTAATTAGTGTGATATTTTTTCTATTAATCAATAAAGGCTGAGCAACTGAAAGTTGAACAAGGTTATCAGGTCCTTTTCCTAAGATGATCGGAGTACGAATTCAAGTGATCTCCTTAATGTGGACGCAGTCGGACTCTTATCAGTATTAATTTATTATTATTAGGCTGACAAATGCATGCTTTAGTGAGTGAAGCCCTGCTTAACCACTCCATTGGTAGCATCAGCAGCTAGTTTAAAATTCACTTTATTAGAATCATTAGAAGAGGTGTATGTGTGCACAAGATAATAGGTCCTAAATTTAAAGATTTTGAGGCGTGCCCCCATGTCATGTCAAACCAATACAATGGATCCATCCAAGTGGATTCAACGGGGTGAGTGCAACTATGGCATGGTAACACAGTTGCACCGTAACCGGATCCTTCTTATTGATGCCACAACGCCATCTGATGCACACGAATAGTCTTCATAACGAAGCTTCGGAGATGAGGGGTTCATTGAGGCATTTTTTCAAGCACCCTGACCATTCTATCAAACACCTTGCATTGCCTAACATTTTCCAATAGTCTTAATGTCCATTTCCCTCGAACGTAAATTCCATGTTCAAATTTCAAGGTATTGTTGTCTTCCTACAAATGATGTTCAAAGAAAGTGATACCTTTCTCGGCCCCTCATTGAAAAGAGGCATTAAATGGATTGTCTGGATGAGTCATACGTAATGCATCTCACCTGGCAGTATACGTCAGACGGACCCTCAAATGAGATTACTTATTCAATAGGTCAATTACGTGTTCAAAGTTTCACTTTTGGACTAACGGCTCTTGAGCTGTCATTCACTATTTTCTCTATTCGCTTGAAATAGCGGTCAACAAAGCATCTTCAGTGAAATTATTATCCACCAAGCAGTGCTTGGAAAATGAGGTGAAATCGATTACCACGAAACTTTCAGGAAGATTCCAACTTAGAAGCGTCGTCACAAATTGTGGAAAGTCACACTCATTTTGATTTAGTAGTTGTTTTTATCTCGTCAAAGGTATTGAATTTTGTTGGCCTAATTCTTCTTTTGAGGATCCAATCAATCTCTGATAAAAATAATATACTTTAGTTATATTTATATTTTTAATGAGTTTGATAATAAGCATAAGGCTATTGTTCTGCTGAAGAGAAGAATCTGTGATTAGTTTTTCAAGAATTTTTTCCAAGCGAACAATTTCAACTATGACCAGGTAATCAACATTTGTTATGCACCTAAGCTTGTATGAGAATAATCCGGTGCATTTTTTTCTAATGTTTTGCATAAGTAAATAATTTTTCTCCATTTGTTGTGAAAATTTTAATATACTAGCAAGCACACGAATCTAGAAATAAAATAGTGGTAAGAGGTCGATCCCACATGGATTGTTATAAATTGAAAAGTCTAATTTAAATTTAAAATTAATATTAATTCTAACCTAGTTGACTAAATTGAATTTTTAAGAAAATTAAACCAATTAAACTAAGGAAGCAATTAAAATAAAGGAGAATTCAATAAGATAAGAATTACCAAGGCTTTAGAATCCACCATTATTCAACTAGTAATTATCTAATTATTAATTATCCCAATTTTATAGTGACAACTCGAAATCAATCTATGTCATCTCATGGATATAACAATTAAGCTCAAATAAAATGGGAGATTGCCACTTTTCCCCCTACAGTAATTCACATATACCACTTTCCCTCTTACTGTTTTTATAATGGTCAAAACCCTCGCTGATAGCATAAATTTACAATATTACCCTTATTTTCAACTAATCTTTTATTTATATTTATTATAAATTAAATAAATCTCATGAATAGAAACTAAATAAAAAATTAAGCATTAAAAATAATAAAATATATTTTGATATGAGCAAAAAAATTAATAATAAATTTTTTTGTACTTATTTATTTTGTGAAAATTTTCTTATAATAAAAATATAAGAAAATTATTATAAAATGATAAAAAATTATTATAAGAAAACTTGAATGACAAATAAAAATTTATTATAAGATAAATAATAAATATTTTTCTTATACTTTTTACATTTAATGTTAAAATATTAAAAAATATTTATTATAAGAAAATATTCATAAAATAAATAATTACAAGAATAAATTTATTATTAATTTTTTTACTCACATCAAAACATATATTTCTTATTTTTAATACTTAATTTTTTTATTTAGTTTCTATTCATGTAATTTATTTAATTTATAATAAATGTAAATAAAAGAGTAGTTGAAAATAAGGGTAATATTGTAAACTTATGCTGTCAGGGAGATTTTTGGCCATTATAAAAACAATAAGGAGGTAAATGTTATATGTTGATTAATGTAGGGGGAAAGTGGCAATCCCCCCAAATAAAATTAATCTTGTGTAGGTTCTTTTTCTCCTTAATAATATGACATCCAAGAATATCATGTAAATATATTGAATAACAAAGAGTCAAAGTTTCCTAAGCACTCCATGTAAATAATTTAATGAAAGACATAGAATCAAAGATAATCATGTATAAACTTTATAAATCCAAGCATAGATTTAATCGAATATTAATCCTAACAATCAATAATGCATGAAAGAATTGATGAAAAGATTTCATTAACATACAATTAATCATGTGAAATAAAAATCATAATCATCAAAGAACATATATAGGGAATTAATTAAATAAAAAGATAATTATTTCATTGAATAGGGTTTCATCCTTAACCTCAGTATAAGAAAATTAATTAGGCATACTCGAATTGGGAGCAACAAAATAAATAAAACCAGCCATGAAAAGCCGAAGTGCTTCTGTCGCTACCCTCTATTCTCTCTGTCTCGCATCCTCCCTTTTGTTTGCGTCCTCTGGAGTCTACCTCATACAAAAGCCAAAACTCTCTTTTTATAATGTTTAGCCACCGAATTCTCTTTGTCTACTAATTAAAATCATTTTTCAATTATAAAACAAATCTTCCATAATAACGCCACAGTACAGGGATTTGTCCGTGGTATACCTTAAAAATAGGGTATTTATCTAAAAACACCCCCATACTCTAAAATTCCTCATATATGCCTTTTTTATTGTGCAGATACGAAATTACCCTAATTAAAAACCTAAATCATCCAAATTACCCTACACAATCAGTCACAAAACACAATTCCTAATTCTCTCTCATGACCAGCGTACACAACACCCATTTTTGCCAAATTTAAACCTTCCTCAAGATTGAATCCAATCCAAGCAAGCAAAAAAGAGTGAAGAGTTGTTTATCAGGCTCAATTGCAGTCCCTCTGAAGCGCCATTAGATGAGATTAACGCCAATGACGCTTTGCTGCTGTTACTTCACGCCTCTGTTGCCCTTTGTTCTAGCCCATAAATTTGTTGCCTTGAATTGAAATTGGGCGAATGAAAGGTGATTTACCACTCAAAACTTGACTGTTACACCTTATTGAGTATGATTTATTGAATATATGCTTTGCTAATTTGTGTGATTTGTTAGTAACATTAGAATCTATCTTGAATGACTTGGAAATTTGGTACAAAAGCTCAAGTATTGGAGTTGTGCTTATGTGGAGATATGGGTTACAGTTTTTATGAAAAAAAGCATGTATTACATATATCTCATTTCTTATTTTCAACGACTGAAAGATGTTATTTAGGAAACTTGTACAAGATAATTTAATTTTGGACTATTGACATTATATTTACTTAGAAGTGGAAATAGTGGGTGGATAAATTTAGTTTTTCATTAATAATTGCTCAAGAAACAAGGGGATCAGTGATGAATGGAGAGTTTGTGTAGAATTGTGAGGCCATTTCATTACTACAAGAATTATAAATGTATTGTCTTTATGATTTTCTTATTCAGCAATTTGATTTGACACAGGTTTTGTTATTTTTAATTTTCAATACATGTGTTTTAGTACCATATGATTGAGTTAATTAAATAAAGTAATAATTAGTTACAAAATGGCCAACTGTTTTAGCTGCAATAATGTGAAAATTCGTGGTTTATTGTTTAGAACTAGAATTGTAAACTGTTCTTTAGTATGCGGCTTCGTGTTACTATAAGTTACTCAAACTTATGTATGTGTGACATCTAGACTGTACTGAGGTTATATCGAAAATTCCTTAGCCTATCGTGCAAGTGCATGACATCCCGTAGCAAAAATCAAGGTATATACTATATATATAATGTGTTTTGAACATAATAATAAGAATGATAATTTTTAACAATTGATTTATATGAATTTTTTTAGTGGTGATTGTGGAGTATTTTTGTTGCGGTACTTAGAGGTCCTAGCCCATGGACTTGGTGTCAATTCATATTGCCAACAATATCATATTACTCAATTTCGAAAAGCCTTGGCTGTCAAATTATTTGGGCATAGGTCATGAAAATTTTTTTTGTAGTGTACTATCCTTAAAAAATTTTGTTGATGTGTCATTTTTTGGACCATGAGATGTAATAGTTATAATGAAGATGTTGTTGATATTTGATGTCATTAAAGATAACTTGACATCATTAATATGTTTTATTTCTTTGTTAATTATATTAATGATAGAGAAGATAATTTATACAATCTATGTGATATAACAAGATTGCCATTTATGCTCAGAGAATACTCTGTAAGAAAATACACGATTGCAGTTGGGTATTTGTACGGATATACGACTGCAGTCGAGTATTTACAAATATACATGACCAGCTCTCTGTAATAAAATACACGACTGCAGTCGGGTATTTTCACATATACACGACCGTAGTTGAGTATTTGTAATTATACATGACTAGCTCTCTGCAAGAAAATACTCGACTGCAATCGGGTATTGCATAGATACACGACTGCAGTTGAGTATTTGAAATTATACATGATTAGCTATTTGTAAGAAAATATTGGACTGTAGTCGGGTATTTACAAATAAACATGACTAGCTCTCTGTAAGAAAATACACGACTACAGTTGGGTATTTGCACAGATATACGACTGCAGTCGGGTATTTGCACAGAAACACGACTGCAGTCGGGTATTTGCACAGATACACGACTGCAGTCGAGTATTTGTAAATAAACATGACTAGTTCTGTAACAGATAAAATACACGATTATACTCAAGTATATGGACACAAAATAAAAAATCACCTAAAACATTCATTATATTGATGACACAATCAATATAGACTTTAACATATCAAACTTTAAATAAATGAAACTAACTGTAGTTTGGTTGCCTATCACACAACATAAATCCATTACTTATTCGAATCGTAAATAAGTCGTAATACAATAGAAGTTGTTTAACAATCATCATAATTTTTTTTGGATCTTCAACCCAATCTTCTCTGATATCACCAGGCCTAAAATAACATACGTTGTAGAATGGGGCACCATGATCCCTCTTGCCTTCGTACCATTAAATCTATAATGGCCGTTTTGTTTAATCCATTCACCACAAAACATAATAGGCACACGTACTGAAGTCATTTCATGTAAAAATACAACAGTTGATTATACAACAAATACAAAAATAAAATCAAACAAGATTTATAATAAAGTGTGGATCTGTCTGCCTATTTACACAACTGACGTCGTGTAATTGATAGTTTACACAACAATAGTTGTGTAACTTGCTAAAATTCACAATTATATTTCTGTAAACAGTCAGATGATATATTTAATAAAATATAATTGTAGTCTTTGTACTAACAGAATGCTAAGTGTCATAATTGTTAACATATATGTTTCCATAATATTGATTTTGATGATAACAAACAATATTAAGAATGATTAATCTTTTAAGCTCAAATTATGTTTTATACTTTTTAAATAAATCATTATTTTCACATTATAAAGGTTTCATATTTAATGGAAAAATGATGTTATGATGATGTGCATATATCTAGGGGGAGTATGCATGCATGCAAGGGAAGCTTATTTTAAATAAATTTTTTAACCTTGCATTGATTAAGGGTGAGCTTTTTATAAATAGTTTAAATCTTTGTAATGTATTTTGTCATCATCAAAAAGGGGGAGATTGTTAGCTTTTTTAGCTATAGATATTGATTTTGATGATAACAAATCATATGTATTGATTAAACAAAGATTTATGAATTGTGTTTTTATAATAAGAAAATGAGGCTATAAAATCAAAGTGTTTTGGACTAAAATAAATGTGTTTTTAAATCTTTGATTTTATTTTTGAATTTCGAATTTGGACTTAAATGACAAGTTTTGAAATCTTTGATTTTAATAATTATTATTATAAAATTTCGGACTTGGATATTTTTATAAACATTTGAAATGTTTTGGGCCATACTATTATTTATGAATATTTTGGACTAAAGTGAAAAGTTTTGAGAACTTTGAAAATATGGGTATTTTGTTGAAAAGGACCTTTGTGAAAAATAATAAAATTGTTAGGGCTAAGTCATAATTTCAGAAAGTTTTTGGAATAGCAAAGTAATATTTGGAAATTCTGAAATTGGACCTATTTGCAAAGTTTTCTGACGTTTTGGGTCATAATATAGTTTTATAAAGTTTTGGGGTCAAACTGTAAAATTGAAAACTATTGCACTGTAGCAGTTACTGTAGTCGTCACTGTAGCAACCGGCTAACCGGTTATCAAATCCGGCGAACCGGTTTCGGGCAGAATGTGTGCAAAACGCAAGCGGCGAACCGGTTGTAAAATCCGGCAAACCGGTTTTCTGGGTTTTCGAGACAGAATGCAGCCAAAATGCAAGCGGCGAACCGGTTGTGAAATCCGGCAAACCGGAAGCGGGCAGAATGCAACCAAAATGCAAGCGGCGAACCGGTTGTGAAATCCGGCAAACCGGAAGCAGGCAGAATGCAACCAAAACGCAAGCGGCTAACCGGATTCAACAAACGGCAGACCGGATGTTCAGAAATTCAAATTTGTGCTGTAACGGTAACATCAAGCGGCTAACCGGATTCCATATCCGGTAAACCGGTTCCGGCCAGAAATGAACATAACGGCTAGTTTTTGAGTTCAAACTATATAAACTCAAAACCATTTCATTTTTGGCAACTCAAGCAAGCATAAACAAGAGCACACAACATATATTGAGCTTCATTTTCGTAACTCATCATTTATTAGCTCATCTTTGTTCTTCAAATTGTATATCCACTCTTAAAGAGAGATTGAGTGTTGTATTTTTCATTTCTCAAATTGTGAGATTACAAGTGTGGAAAACACTTGGGGTAAAGAGATTGGGGATATAATCTCTTGTTGTAAAGGTTCATTGACACCTTGAAGTCAATTGTAATATCTTGAAGCCTTGGGAGGCTTGGATAGTGAAATCCTCAAGCGGGTGAGCTTGGAGGCGTGGATGTAGGCGGGGATAGCCGAACCACGTAAAAATCCTTGAGTTCGTTTTTCTCTTCCCTTACTCTTTTATTATTGTGCTTGCATTGAATTTATTGTTTTCGAATTTATTAAGGCATTAGAGATTCATTGTTGTGTGGATTTGCTAGGATAAGTTTTAAAATTCCAATTCACCCCCCCCCCCTCTTGGGTTGCATACTTGTATTTCAATAATAACTACTATATCTTTCAAACTTGCACGATTATTGTCGTGTCAATTCATACATACATGACAGAAGTCGTGTAAGTTGCAAAAATACATGACTCAATAAATAATCAAAGGACACATTTCTTTTTAAAAAAATGTTGGGATCTCATATCAATTGAAACATTTTACATATATACACAATTATAGTATGTAAGTTTATACGTACACGCTAGTAGTCGTGTAACTTATTAATACACATGGTTATAGTCCAGTAATAGTAAAATGTTATATATAGTGAAAAATATATATTTTTTGAACCAATAGAATGATAAAGTGTCATAATAATTCATTTTTTTGCACATTTTCACGACTACAGTCGTGTAAATACATACATACACGACTGCTGTCGTGTATGTCGGGTGCAGAAAAAAATTTGACAACAACTTTAGGTTTTAACGAATGTAGTTATAAAATCCATCAAATAACAGTCATATGATGCAAATATAATGAAAATATGAGTTGCTTTAGTGTTTATCACAAACCAAACAAAACCCTAAAAATAATATAATGTCAATAAACTGAATAGATAGCCCAAAATAAAAATAAAAAGTTTCAAATACCTTATTCATGAGATGAATAATACACCTAGCTGCAAATAAAAATCTCAGTGCATTAGCTATTTGTGAGTGATTTTGAGTGTGGTGTGGTGTTTTTCATGAGTGGGCGTTTGTGTTGTGAGAAATAAAGAGTGTTGTGAGTTGTGTGTGTTTTATATTTTTCTTTAGGGATATTTTAGATAATGTACCACATGAAAAGATATATTTAGATAATTTTCAAGCATGAGGTATATTTAACTAAATATCCTATTTTAAAGGCATATTTAATTAAAAACCCCGCCACAGTAAGCCATTAATTCCACTTTTAAAAGTTAAGTGTGAGCCCTATTTAAAAAATTAAATGTGAGCCCAATTTAAATTACTTTCCACTTTTGAAAGTTAAGTGTGAGCCCCATTTAAATTGCTTTCCACTTTTGCAATGACATGCACGTGCAGCTCAATTGGAGAATTGAAATTCAATGCAAATTGCTCTTGGCTCTTAACTTTATCACGGCTTCAACTAATATTCTCTTAGCTTTTAACGCTGTCACGGCTTCAGCTAATATTCTCTTAAATTGTTATTCTTTTTGCACTTTTTATTTCCAATCTCTAATTAATTCCCTATGTAATAAAATAATTCAATTAATTAAAAATAAAAAATAAAAATAATTAATAATTAAATAATAAACGACAAAATATGTATATAAATTATGCTCATCATTGTTACAACCCATCCGTTAACAATAAAAAACCAAGAACAGTCCATGCCAATAGTTATGGTCGGTTCAATCTAAGAAATAAGCACGAAAGGTGAAAAGCAAGTCTTTTTTTTTTTTTTTTTTGAGAAGCAAGAGTCTTACATTGAAAAAAAGTTGGATAAAAATTGCGAGTATTGGAAAATAAATGCGAGTAGTGCTGCTTTATGTTAAATTTGCTGGCAAATACACAATCTTTGGCCTTTTTAGCTGTCAACCACTATTTTCTTTCTCCATTTGAAACAAAACACAACAAAGCTGCGTCCTTTGTGATTCCAACTTCCAAGCATCTACATATGTTCCACATTTCCACAGTGCTTTGATTGAATTAATTGAATGTTTTCATCTAATCAAAATCTCTCTAATCAATTGAACAGTTCTTTTACGGCTTCAGGTGGCAGCACTACCGTGAACACATAAATTTGAAGGGTCATGTGGTGTCTTGCCGACTTAATCCGCAAGATAGGCGAGCCCAAGTCACGAGTTCAAGAAGTAACATTAAATAAGATGTTGAATGAGTCTATACGTTGTGGAAGTAGTGTAAATTATGTATTTATAGAATAATTTATTGAAAAATCTAAGTCCTTTATTGATCTACATGTGAGTTGTTAACAGACACAATTGTTGTAGTTAACAAGATGATTGTGACTTGAGATATGAATATACAGATATAAAGGTCGGTGGAAAAAGAAAATTTCAGGTCAGATTCTCTGAACAATTGTTGATTTTGTCATGCTGGAGAAAAAAACGCCGAATTTTTGGGGAAATATTTTAGCTTTATCTCATTGTCTCACATTAGTCGGTCTTCGTCAGTAGTAGTAAAGCATCCGTATGTGCTAGTGCGACGTGCATTTCGTTCAATTAATTAATTATCATCACATCCCTCATTGTTGTATCAACTTGCACCGTCGTTGTAAGAATTAACAGGAATCTTTGCTAAAATTATTGTATCAATTTTAGAAAAGAAAAGAGAAAAAAATTCACTATAGTACAAAAATAAGATGAAACAGTCATTCATCACAAGCCAACTTTTAAGAACACTCAAGTAGACGTTACAAATGTAAAGGTATTGATGAGGTATAAATATTTTCATTTTTTCTAAAATTATTTTATTTAACTTTTGCCCAAAGTTCAAGTAATTATTTCTAATTAGTTTGTGGTAAAATAATAATAATAATGATGATGGTTTTCTTAATTTTTTATATATTTATTTTGCATCTAGTATGAGAGGGATGAATCAATTTCTGCTTTATATTTTTTTTTAAAATTTTGAGTGAGAGAGTTGTTTTCTCGTGGTATAAGAGAGAGTACTATAATTATTCTCTTATTGTGTTTAATTCAGAGAAAAGAGTTGTAATTCTTAATTAAATATTGAAATTCTTCTAGCTAGTAGCTTTTTTTTTTTCACCCCCAATTTATTTTAAGTTTTTCCACATAAATTTTATGTGTCCAATTTTCTTAATTTTCACTTTAGTTTCATGTCATAATTCCAAACAAACATGATAATTCCAGATGAAGATAGTTCAAAAGAATACTGATATTTCGAAATTCTTCTGCAACTATATAATATAAGGCAGCTTCCAACAAATTATTTGGTGGACCTCAGAAAGGAAAAAGAAATAAAATTCTGGAATTTTGTTTCAAAACAACATGTTTACTATCACTCTTTTTCATACGTCTTCGAATTTCAACTTACAGTCAGCAAGTTAACCCGTGATTCTAGCTAGGCATCTTCCTTCAAATTACCGCATCTATACTTTACAAAAGAACATAAGGTTTTCTCAGTACTCAACGACCATTCTTTCATCTTTTTAGCTGTCATCAACTAATTTGTTTCTTCAGTTGGAGCAGACACGGCCTTTACTTTCAACAGAAAATGATGTGAAATTATCACGAAACATCCCGGAAGATTCCGAGCAAGCATCCAACAAGGCATCTCTACACAGTCTGCAGTCACATTCCATTATTTTTACATCCCAAATTTTCGTCTATTCAAAATCTCTCATCTACTGAGCGGTTGTGGCTTCTTTTTCTTCTTCTCATCCATCAACCAGTGTGAGCTTGAGTTTGAATTTGATGAATCCTCGAAACAATGAGTATGATGTTTCTGTTATGGCTTCTTCTTCTTCTCCTGCTCCTCGAAACAGTAATAAGTATGATGTTTTTCTGAGTTTCAGAGGAGAGGACACCCGTTACAACTTTACCAGCCATCTTTATTCTGCTCTGTGTCACTATAACATTGAAACTTTCATCGACAACGATCTTAAGAGAGGAAATGAAATTTCACAGTCTCTGCTTGATACAATTGAAGCATCGGCCATCTCAATTATCATTTTCTCAGAAAGATATGCTTCTTCAGGATGGTGTCTCGATGAACTTTTAAAGATCCTCGAATGCAAGCCCGATTATGGACAGATTGTGATTCCAGTTTTCTGTCGCGTTGATCCATCGCACGTGAGACGGAAAACTGGGACTTTTGGAGATTATTTTTCGGATCTTGGAGAACGATATCCAGAGAAGATGCATAGATGGGCGAATGCTTTGACGGAAGCAGCCAACCTTTCTGGCTTTCATTCTATCTAATTCTGACTATTAATTAATCTAGTATCTGTAATAAGTGACAATATAAGAATGAGTTTAACTTATCAATAGTTTATTAATTAAATCATTTTTATGAAGATTAGGTTATTATCCTGCATATTTAATTAATTTTCCAATTATTTTATTTTATGAAATTGTTCTTCACATTAAATTAGTTATTTTATATTGCAACTAAAAACACATGAACACATGATTCTCCGCCTCGTTTCATATATTTGAAATTTAGTTGCTGTTATACTTTTACTAGGCCTGAATCTAAACTTGTTGAGGAAATTGCCAATGAAATTTTGGAGAGGCTGGAGGGAACTTTTCGAAGTTATAACAAAGACTTGGTTGGAGTTGAATGGCGCATTAAAGAAATTGAATCATTATTATGCACTGCGTCTGCGGGTGTTTTCATATTGGGGATTTGGGGCATCGGTGGTATAGGCAAGACAACAATCGCTGATGCTGTTTTTAACAAAATCTCTAGACATTTTGAAGGTTCTTACTTTGCGCAAAATGTTAGAGAAGCAGCAGAAACTGGCGGCGGATTAAAGGACTTACAGAAGGAACTTCTGTCCAAGTTATTGAATGATAGAAATGTGAGGGACATCGAGTCTCAACTCAACAGACTTGCTCGCAAGAAGGTTCTAATTGTTTTTGATGATGTGGCTCATCTAAGACAAATAGAATCATTAATTGGATGCCTTGATCGGTTAGCTTCAGGGAGTCGAGTGATAATCACAACAAGGGATAGACAAGTTCTTAAAAATTGTCGGCGGCCCAGGCAAATATATCAGATGAAGGAATTAGAAGATGCTGATGCTCATAAGCTTTTCTGTCAGTGTGCTTTTGGAGGAGGCCATCCAGATGCAAGTCATACAGAGCTCACAGACAAGGCAATAAAATATGCGCACGGAGTTCCCTTAGCTCTTAAAGTTTTGGGTCGCCATCTACGCGAAAGGAGCAAAGAGGAATGGGAAAGTGCAATGAGAAAACTGGAAGTAATTCCTGACAAGGAAATCCAGGAGGTATTAAAAATAAGTTATGATAGCTTGGATGACTCTCAGAAGAATGTTTTTCTAGATATTGCATGTTTCTTAGAAGGAGAGCATAGAGATGAGGTGACAAGCTTTTTTGATGCTAGCGGCTTCCAAGCTAAAATAGAATTAAGTGTTCTTGAAGGCAAGTCTCTCATAACTTACTTCCATAACTACATAAGAATGCATGACTTGATACAAGATATGGGAAGAGAAATTGTTCGAAATGAATCTATCGATCATCCAGGAGAGCGCAGTAGGTTGTGGTATCACGAGGATATTTATGAAGTTTTGAAGAACAATACGGTGAGGAATAATAAGTTTTTAATTGTATCTGATTTGTGTTACATTTATGTTAGCAATTTGTCTGCATATGTCTTTTTGAATAAGAATAGCATTAATACAGCTTAAAATTAATTGAAAAATAATATTAGAAAATTGGTAAAATAAAATAGATACATCTGATGTTTCCCCAACTCAGTTTGAAAAATGTCTCTATAATCCCTAGCAAACTAGCGCCTTCAAAGAGAGACCCCCCCCAAAAAAAAAAACACCTCAATCTTATAGCATTTCCTTTTCAACTCAAGCTATGCCCCTATCCTTATTTTTCACTAAAAAAAAAATTGATTGAATTAATTTTACAGTTTACATAATAAGCATTTTCTTGAATTTTCTATTTTACACTTCTTAAAAGCCTTACCCAAATAGTTTATTATAAAGTGATTGTAATATCTCTATTGGGGTTTGACGGCTTACAAAATAATTGTTCCTCTGTTTGCTTCAATTATATACCAACTTATGATCTCCTATTTGATTGTTAGGGAACTGATAAAGTCAAGGGTATCTTCTTGGATATGAATAAAGTCACTAGAGAGATACACATGAATTCCGATGCTTTCTCAATGATGCCTAACTTGAGATTCTTGAGAATCTATGGAGATGAGAACAAATGTATGGTCTCTCATTTAGAGGGTGTGTCATTTGCTAAAGTGAGGCACCTCGAGTGGGCTCATTGTCCTTTGAAAACGTTGAATATACGTGCGGAGAAACTTGTTTCA
The DNA here is from genome assembly GCA_029633175.1 of Citrus glauca. Taxonomy (NCBI): domain Eukaryota; kingdom Viridiplantae; phylum Streptophyta; class Magnoliopsida; order Sapindales; family Rutaceae; genus Citrus; species Citrus glauca. Next base: position 40,634,348 of record JAQOOD010000003.1, on the reverse strand, counting down.
CTTAGAATGCCTTGCAGCAGGGTTTAACAACTTTGGGATGATGTTCAGGTATATATTTATTTGAAATTCTTTCAGTAATAAATTCTAAATACAATTGATGCTATAATTAATATACGTGATAGTATCTGTTTATTTATAAAGATGATAATGATGATAATAATAATAATAATATATTTTTTTTTTGGGGCACAGGATCTTGTTAACTTAAAAGAAATAGACCTCAGTGGATCCATGTTCTTAACGAAACTCCCAGACTTGTCACAGGCCAAAAATCTTAAGATTCTGATGTTAGGCGGCTGTTTAAGTTTGATGGAGACTCGCTCATCTATTCAATATCTAAATAAACTTGAAGTTCTTTATCTAGGAAAGTGCGAAAGCCTGACGAGTCTTCCAATGAGCACTCCTTTCAAACATTTCATGAACTTAGATTTCATGAACTTCCCAAGTGCCACATCTTGTCATGTATGTACTTTAGAGTTAGTAAAAGCTGAAATCAAAGAACTGCCCTCATCCATTGAGTGCCTATCCAATCTGAAAAAACTATATATTGCGGACTGTTCACAGCTTGTGAGCATCTCAAGTAGCATATTTAAGTTGAAGTCTGTTCAATCTATTGAAATCTCTAATTGTTCAATTTTCGAGAGGTTTACAGAGATCCCCTCTTGTAATAGAGATGGAGGTATTGGAATTGAGCGACTACCCTCATGTAAGTTGGTACTGGAAAAATGTCCAATGCTTCGGAGTCTCCCTGGCAGCCTGTGTGTGTTCAAATCTCTGAGTCTGACATCTCTTGAAATCATTGACTGCCGAGATTTCAGTGAATTGCCTGATGAACTTGGATATTTAAAAGCCTTGGAGTCGTTGATCGTTGATGAAACTGATATAGAAGTAGTACCAGAAAGCCTTGGTCAGTTATACTCACTAAAACATTTGGTACTGTCTGGCCAAGATTTGACGACAATACCAAAAAGCCTTGGTCAGTTATCCTCACTAGAATATTTGGTACTGTCTGGCAACAATTGGATGATAATGCCAAAAAGCCTTGGTCAGTTATCCTCACTAGAATGTTTGGTACTGTCATCCTCAGTAGAATATTTGGCACAGATATCCTCAGTAGAATTTTTGGAACGGTCACGTGTGAAGAGAATAGAAGAAAGCCTTGGTCAGTTATACTCACTAAAACATTTGGTACTGTCTGGCATCTATTTGACGATAAAACCAGAAATCCTTGGTCAGTTATACTCACTAAAACATTTGGTACTGTCTGTCAACGATTTGATGAGAATAAAAAGAAGGCTCAATCAGTTATCCTCACTAGAATACCTGAGGAGTCTTCCAAGTAAGTTGACATCACTCAATTTATCTGTTGAGTTGAGAAATTGTTTGAAATTGGACCCGAAGGAGCTCATTGAAATCGTCAAAGATGGGTGGATGAAGCAGGTGTGTCTCTTAACTCACTCCTTTCATTCTATTTTCTTTTTCTTTTTTCTTTAATTCAAGCTATCATTATTTTTCATAAATTACTAATTTTTTATTTTTGTGTTGCAGTCGTTTGATGGTAACATTGGGATCGCTAAAAGTATGTATTTCCCCGGGAATGAAATTCCAAAGTGGTTTACGTATCAAAGTATGGGATCTTCTGTAACCTTGAAGACGCTGCCAGCAGATTTCCTCAATAATAAAATATTAGTTGGCTTTGTTTTTTGCATTGTTGTAGCATTTCGAGCCTCGGACCACTTTGAGCATCAAATCCGAAAGAAATCTCGACCGTCAGTCTTGGGTAATTATAAAGTGTTCTATGATTGGAAACACAAATATCAAGGAAATCTCGACCGTCGGTCTTTGGGGAGAATTAGTTATGTTGAGTCAGATCACGTGTTTTTGGGATCTTATTTATTGGGTTCTGAGGATTTAAGTAAGAGAGATGATGAGGTCTCTTTCTACATTTCGCCTATTTACGATGACGGTGAAGATTGTGAAGTGAAACAATGTGGGATTCATTTTGTGTACGCTCAAGATTCTACGGAATCAAGAGAAGAGGAAGAGGAGGAAGAGGAACCGCACACTAAAAGACTAAAACGTTCTTAAACTCCAAAGCAGCTGGTACTCCTTGGCACGAAAATCAATCTGTAGACCTTGTTTTTATCTTCATTTTATATATGCGTTTTGCAAATACGTTCGTTTATGTAATATTTATTAATTGTTTGTTGATGGATGGATGAATCAATAAATCCAAAATAAATGGTAATTAGCCGAGGATGTAGATCTATGAGTTCTCTCTTTGTTTTATCTTTAATTTGTGTTCGGTTCATGTCTGGAATATCCCAAAAATTACATATCCATTTACTAACTAAAAATGCGCTGATTAGATTAAAGATTATTTTAGTTATTCTTACTTTTTCAGTTTTCAAACTTTATAAGAATAAAATCATTTTATTAAGTTTTGAGATTTGAATTTAAAAGAAAATAAAAATTTTCTCTTGAGGATTAAATTTACCATATTTTAAATTAAATACTAATTAGGTATGACAAAATGTATGATGTGAAAATTACTATTCCTATGATTAGTGATCTCAGCAAGACAGTAAAGTACCTATTTAATACTTGTGATAAATTACATGCTCTGTTTAACATATAAAAATACCAAATTTTAAATATTACTGTAACATATACACTTTGATTTTCTTAATCAAGTGTATGATTTAATTTTTTTCCGCTTCAAATTGAGATTAATTGAGCGCAATTAAGAATTCGAGTGGTCGGATTTATTTTTCATTACGAGTCCGGTATAAGCTTAATTTGTATTAAGCTTATAAAAAAAAGAAAAAAGAAAAAGAGCCGGGTTTATATTTTGGTCGGGGGGAGCTGTTTGAAATTTTGGAAATGAGAGAGAAAGAGCAGAAGAGAGAGAGAGAATTTGACCCGGTTGACCCGAAAACCCGACCCGAACCCGCGGATTTGACCCGATCGGTTCTTCCATCTCCGGCCACGTCACTGGCCGTGCTTGGTACCGTTTTGAAGCTTGAGAGACGAGCAACGTATCCCTGCCATCCTCGTCATCGGAAACCGCATGGAACGCCGCCGGTTGAAGCCCGAAAACTCGCGGCCAAACCCGTTTTCGTCGCCGTCGAATTCGCCGGATTTTTGGCACGCCACCACTTGGATTTTGTTCCTCAGCGCACCAGCATCATTTTCCGACCGACCCCGTCACCTGAATCGGCTGGATTGCCGCCGATTTGCTCTTGGGAAACTCGCGGCTTTGGGAGCTCGATCCGCCGCCGTCGTCGCGCGTGGGAGGTCATCGCCACCACCATTGGACTCAGTGAGGCCGGAACTATCAGAACTAAGCTCCCCGTCGCCGTTGACTGAAGTCCGGTCACCGTTGACCGGCAAGGGCAATTCGGTAATTTCACAAAACTTTGGGGGTGATTTTGTAATTTGTGAAATTAGTGGATAACTTAGTAATTTGAGGTTAGGGCAGTAAGGTAATTTGTGATTTCGAGGATAAATCGGTAATTTAAGTTGCTAAGGATATTTCGGTAATTTTACGCTCCGAGGGTAATTTCGTAATTTCAGACATTATGATTTTCCGAGATCCGAATTGAGAATAATTTGGTAATTGAAGATTCTACGGATATTTTGGTAAAATAATTATGTTGAGGGCATTTGGTGATTTTGGCATGTATGGGTATTTTGGTAATTTTATACATGCGAGAATAATTATTATTGATAGATATTCGTTTCGAGAAGTATTATATAAGAATAGTTGTATTTCAATTTACAGAGATTGTTTATGTCGTTTTCTTGATTAGGAGGATTCGCGAACGAGAATCAACCCGCGGACGTGGTTGATACCGAGTTTGGACATTGTCACTGTGAGTGGAATATACAAAGTTTATTTTCATAATATATGATGATTTTACAGTGCAGTATGTTTTGATAAATAAGTATTTGATGCTTTAATTTAATGATTTTCTAGAAAATTGAGATTTATCCATGTGTTGCGATTTATTGTTATTAAAATAAGTTTGAATATGATTTTATTGTCGCATTTAAGTAAAAGCATGATATTAGAATTGAGTGGAATTGAGATACGTTGAGGAAAAAGGAAATGAGATTTCAGATGAGATTATATGTTTATGTACATGTGCGTTAAATGTTATTTGAGAAATCATGAAATAGTACCCTCCCCTCCAGATATAGAGAAACAGATAATATGAGATAAATACAGATACAGATGAGATGAGATAGAGGCCTTTGGGGCCGTTCGAGTACACATAGAGGCTTTGGGCCGTGTGTTTGGGTGCTTTTGCCTTTTGGGGACTTATGCGTGCAGTATGAAAGTTACAGAGATACAGATAACGAGATATATGAGTTATGAGATATAAGATTTGCCCTGTCTATCCGTGTAGCTCCGGGGCGTGACGATACCCAGATAGTACGTCATTGCCTGTCTGTTGAGGTCCGGATATGATGAGATATGAGATTTACCCTGACTATCCGTGTAGCTCCGGGGCGTGGCGATACCCAAATAGTACGTCATTGCCTGTCTGTTGAGGTCCGGATATGATGAGATCATTTCCCTGGGTACTTGCTTGATGATAACTTTTGATATGACAAGTATTATGCTTCCATCGACTTTACACAGATTTATGTAATATAGTATTTCAGTGACTGATTTAAATTAAATATGTTTATGTAAGTAAACTGGATATTCAAACGAATCACAATAAACAATATGTATATGTTTGACATGTTTGAAAAGTCTATTTTGAGATATGTACGAATATTGATTTATCTGTTATGTCCATATGTTTATGTGATGTGTTGATATGAGATGTTGATATATGTGTTTATTGACATGGGCATACGTATGACTATTTCATTGGCATGAGCACGAAAATGCACTATGTTTTCCATATTTCCTGGAAAATGAGAAAGTTAATTTTAGTAAATGAGATTTGAAAAGAAAGAAAAATTGTTTTAGCTTGAATGCTTGAATTCGTTACTGGCTTAGTGGAGGACTCTCGAGATGGTTATATAGTTATGAGATAAGTGGGCGAAGAACGCTTTGCGAAAAGCCCAAAGAGTATGAAAGAGAAAGTTAAGAAAGTTAAGAGAGTGTCCTACTAAGCGGTAATCGAATGAAGGTAGCTCAAGTAAGTGGTTTGAAAGAGAATGTGAAAGTTTGAGACTGATAAAATGATATTTTTATGGAATTGATTTGAGAAAAAGTAATTCTTTTAAATAAATTTATTTTTCAGAAATTAGTATCCACTCACTGAGTTTTATACTCACCACGTTTTTCTTTTATCATATTATTTCCCTCCACAGGAGATTTGCAGGTACATCCGTCGACCCAGTATCAGTAGTTAGATTTAAAATTGTGGCCACGTGATGGTGCTAAGAGTCGTAGATTTATTATTTCGGTATTTGGGATTTGTGAGTTGTATTTATCGTTACGTTTTGTAATTAAGGATAACCATTGTATTTGTTTTTTTATATTGAAGTGATTTTGGTGGTATTTGACATGCTGACTGGAGAAGTTGGTTTTGAAGTTTGGATGGTTATTGAGATATTTTTGGGAGTGTTGTTTTGTAATTGTAATTTTGGGGATGTTGTATTTATAGGGGAGATTCTGCCGAATTTTCGGTAGAATTCTTAGATATGATTACCCTTTTCGATCCGATTTTACGAGTTTAGACAGATTCGCCCTGGGGGTGCGGGGCGGGTCGTTTCAATTACAAACAATAACAGAATCATATGCTGTTATTGTAAATAAACCCCACCATTCTGTTTCAAGTTTCCACAGTCAGTTCCATTGATCATATGCTGAAGCTATGGTGGAATGATAGATCTTCTTTTAGTTTCCTACACGTTAAAACTCTCTAATTGGTGTGTTATTTTTTCGTGAAATTTCTAATATCTATTAATAATTTCTTAATGTTACTGAGAAGTAAGTAGATCATGGGGATGAGAGCCGAAGACTTTTTGGCTGATCCAACTCCTATTAAAATCAAGTTGGTAACTGCATTTGGTAATTACATCTTCAGTACTTGCAATCTTTTATCGCCTTTCCAAGTTGATTTTAGTTATTTGTTCTTAATATGTCTAAGCGTATGGACTTGATGGAAGGGTCAGGTTCTGCAGTGGTGTTAGAATTGCTAGAAAACATTGTTGTATAGGTTCCGTCATGATATTCTCACGTGCCATATAAATCATCATTGTTTTGCAAGTGCTCTACGGCATTCTTTACTGGATAGGCTAGCCTGGGTGCCTTAGAGGCAAGAGTCAAGACGGAAATGAAATATATCTAAAGCTACACACAAGCACAGGTTGGTCATTTTATCATTTATAAGTCTTCTATCTCTTTTAACTTAGTCTAACATCTTGTTGAACCCAAGCACATTTCATTTCACATAGGCTTGACTGCTATGTGGTCAAACTTCATTTGAAATATTGGAAACTCCTTGGCAACGTTTTTTATATTGCAGATTCTATAGGTCAATCCTGTTGCTGTGCAGTTAGGCACGAGTCAACAGCAATGATAGACTTGAAAGTAATTTTTGCTGGGCAAGAGACTGAGGAAACATTTTGTATTATGCTAGTCTGATAGTGCTATGCCATAAAGCAATTTACCAAGCATGGCTTTACAAATAGATTGCAGAATTATTCAAGGTGTTCTGCATTTTCCATAATTGGACCAACGAACTATTCACGAGGCAGTAGTGAACGAGTGTTTTATATTGTGGTTTGTTTTAAATACTGAAGGAAAAATGTGGTCCATTGTGTTTTTTTTGTGTCGTTATAGCTCTAATATTTTCTTATGGCCCCTGTGTAGGTTAGTTATATGTTGAGCACAATGATGCTATTTTAGTAGTCATAATTCCTGCAGCCAAGCACCCGAAACTGCTTCATCTCAAGTTCTTACATTTTGGAGCTGTAACCCAAGATGTATTAAATATAATTTTCATAAGCTTTAGTGAACCAGGGCATTCTTTGCAGTTCTCTTCAAATGACAAGACATCTATTGGGATCTTACTTTTGTTGATGAGAGGGTCTGAAACAGCTGGTGCAATAAGTAAAATTGATTTTATGTAGACTAGAAAGCTCTGCCCGCTGTGAAGGCTTTCCTGTTAAATGAAGGTCCTCCAAAGCTGCACAGTCTGAATCAGAGAGCTTCCTAGAAACTGCATGGAGGGTAGAGTGCTGAGGGCACGAGATAAGCTTTGCAACTTTGCTGCAAATTTGAGGATAAGTTTCTGCAGCACATTACAACTGCTGACTGCTGAGGTGAGTTTAATTTGTTTTAGATATTTATTATTGTTCTTGCGAATTTCCAAGTAGCATATTAAAAAGTTTGATTTTTTAATGACTTTGCTTATATTCTTTTCATTCATACAATTTGAGATTTGAAAAAGGAGAAAACCAAGACGTAAATGAGAATGTGATAATATCCTCTCTTAAACTGAAGCCTTGAAGAAAATTTCCTGATTAGTAGCTGTCATAATGCGTGGTTCTGGTTGGAAAGCTGTTGCCAATTTTGAGCGGTGTTTCTTTAACGAGATCAAACAGCTCTCTTTGGACGGACATTTTGATTCGATAATGTCAAGAGGGATTGTCTTGTGCCAATTCCCTTCCTGATCTTTTAATCTTTTCAGGATTTGCAAGTCAAGCAACCTTCTTGTATTCATTTTCTATTCGATTGTGTTAGAAGCTGATGGCTAACAACTATATCTATTATACCCTGAGATCTTTAATGGTAGGTTTCCTCGAGCTTGCAAAAGACCTATCACGGCTTTGTGTTGATGAGGCAATGGAACCATCTGTATCCGAAGCTCCTTACTTCTAATTCTTAGAGGATTTTGCCCTTCTACCCTTTTCATGATGCTGTATGTTCGATTTTTTATTTTGGTCATAGTTTAAATTCTTTACATCAGATATATTGATGGGTCCTACATGGATAGTATTGTTCTCTGTTTGGTGCATGTTAAGTATAGCTGAAGCTGAAGCTGCTGAGCTGGATGGGGTTGTTGTTCACACTAACTAAGTTGTAACAGATTATCCAGCTGGCTTGATATGATTGGAAGTCAGATTAGTTTATTAATATAGCAAACATTGAGCGCTGTTTTAATAGTTAGTTTTGAGTGTAACTATAAATACTGGCTAACAAGTTTTCAGTGTTAAGCTTGAAGTTTTAATCAATAAGAATCAATTCTGATAAAGTTTCTTTGTTAATTTTCTTTCTTACTTGCCAAACATCCTATTAATTCTAATATGGTATCAGAGCCTGCACCTATGTCAGGATCTAATCATATAGCTTCCTCATCACTTTCAGCCAACTTGAAAGAGATCCATTTTTTGTCAATGGGACACTGTGATTACCTATAAATATTAGGGGACTGAAGCAATTGAAGGCATTTGCTTGGATATGTCTAGAGTGAAAGAGATCCATCTAAATCCCGATACTTTTAAAAAGATGAGTAAATTGAGATTTTTGAAATTCTATTGCTCAATCCATAGAGAGAACAAATGTAAGGCATCTGATTCCTAAGGTCCTGTATTTGCTGAAGTGAGATATTTTCACTGGCATGGATATCCATTGAAATCACTGCCTTCAAATATTCATCCAGAGAAACTAGTTTTACTTGAAAATGCCTCATAGCCATATTCAACAACTTTGGGATGGTGTCCTGGTATGTATATCTTAACATATGCATGCAATGTTTAAGTCATAACATTTAATTGTCATAGCATGCTAATGATTTGTCTTGACCTCTTTTTTGTCTCAGCAGCATTGTGGTAAGCTAAAGTAGAAAATCATCTCTGCCTGCAATATTTTTACCAAAACTCCAAACCCCTCGTTGAGTCAACCACCTCTGAACACGCTGGTTGTCCTGAATCTAAGGGATTGCAAAAGTCTGAAAAGTCTTTCAGCTGGAATTCATTTGGAATTTCTTAAAGAACTTGATCTTTCAGGTTGTTCAAAACTGAGGCGGCTTCCAGATATCCCATCAGCTGCTAATATAGAAGAAATGCTTTTAAATGGAATTGCAATTGAAGAGCTGCCCTCATCCATCGAGTGTCTATATAAGCTTTTGCACTTGGACCTTGAAGATTGCAAAAGCCTTAAGAGTCTCCCAAGTGGCCTGTGTAAGTTAAAATCATTAAAATATCTTACTCTCAATGGTTGCTCAAATCTTCAGAGATTGCCTGATGAACTCAGAAATTTAGAAGCTTTGTGGAGTTCGCATGCTATAAGAACTGCTATAAGAGAACTGCCATCATCTATTTTCCGTTTGAACAACATCGATCTCTTAAGTTTCCAGAGAAGCAGGGGTCATAAGCAAGTGGGTTTATCGTTGCCTATCATGTTATCTTTAGATGGCTTGCACACTCTAACGTATTTAAATCTAACTGATTGTGGCATCACACGGTTACCTGAAAATATTGGCCAGTTATCCTCACGCGAAGAATTGGATCTACAGAAAAACAATTTTGAGAGAATTCCAGAAAGCATCATACAACTTTGTAAGTTGGGAAGGCTCTACTTAAGGTATTGTGAGAGGCTTCAATCCTTACAAAAGCTTCCATACAAACTACATGAGTTGGATGCACATCATTGCACGGCACTGGAATCGTTATCAGGTTTATTCTCAAGTTATGAAGCTTGTACTCAGTATTTTGACCTGAGTTATAATTATAAATTGGATCGAAATGAGATCAGAGGAATTCTTGAAGAAGCTCTGGAAGAAATTCAACTCTTAGCAACTGCACGATGGAAAGAAGTAAGAGCGGAGTTATTAATTTCTTTTTTCTTTAAATTAAAGTTGACAATTAATATTTGATTAAAATTATGATTTTCTGTGGTACAGATATATTATTCTCAAAAATATGCACTGTTGGTTCGTGTCTTTTTTCCTGGGGATGAAATTCCGATGTGGTTTAGCTTTCAAAGTATGAAATCTTCTATAACCTTGAAGATGCCACCAGGTTGGTTTGGTAATAAAAAGGTACTCGGCTTTGCTTTTAGTGCTATTGTGGCATTTGGAGAACATAATGTCAGAGAAAAGAGGTGGTTCGAATTGTTTTGTGAATTCAAAGTCAGACCCAAAGATTCGCATGCCATACAGAGATTTATGGGGATTGTTTATTACGTAGAGTCAGATCACTTTCTTTTGGGATACTATTTCTTCGATCATCAGGATTTGAATGGTTTTTGGAAATACAATTGCATTCTTGAGGCAGTTCAATTCTATTTTAAGGTAGATTTTTATCGCTCTGAACGTTTGGAGTGTTGCCGGGTGAAAAAATGTGGGATCCATTTATTGTATGTACCAGACTCTACAAAATCAACAGAAGATCCATGTGAATTTTTCTACCATAACCATGAAGAGGAACGACACCCCAAAAGACTCAAATATTCTTGAAAACATCTATAGCAGCTGGTATTTTTGAGAAGAGATATGTTAGATTAATTCATCGGTACTATTTGATCTTAAAACGTTGCTTTCCAAACATTGCTCTTATGATTTTATATTTTTATATGATGATGGAAGTGGCTTTTAGGTGTTCTTCAACTCTTTTGTTTTGATAAAAGCTTCATTTCACAACCAGTTTTACTATTGTTGGGTCCAAGCAGTTGTTGTTTGACTTTGGTTGGTCTGGCTAGTGTTTAGATCCTTGTGTATTTGTGTTTATTTGGTTTCTGCATGAAATGCATATTAAATCAATACTTCCTTATCAACAGTAAATTTTTGCTAAATTCTTTTCGGAAAATTTCTCTGCAACTAGCTTATGTTGAAATCTCTTTAGTCTTGTTTGGCTGGAAAGACAGCATCAGGTGTTGGAGGTGAACTAGAAGCGAACTTCAAAAAGGGCAACTGAGGTAGAGCAAGGGATTGTGAACAGGGTATGGGTCCTTTTCCCGATATAGTCGAGAGTACGACTTCAAAGGACAAATGCATTGAGTAGTTACATTTTAGGCTCTATTTACTGATTTTTATACATCTTTCCATATAAATATATAGACAGAGGTATATACCTAATTCAACATTTCTTCCTATATAGCTAGTATTCATAGAGATGCACCGATATATGGAGCATTTTGCTGTTAGTATTAACAACTTTTTTTTTATTTCTATAAGTTCTTTGTAGAAACAAGTGCCGCATCAGGTGATGACTGGAAATCTGCATTTGATGCTGCTGCCAATGGACCTGTTAAGCCATCCAGCTACTATCGCTCTGCATTCAATGGTCATTGCGGGGATTACGGTGATCTGGCCTAGAATGGTGAAGTGAGATCTGGTTCAAACTCTGGCAGTCATCGTAATCCTAATAAGGCACCACCACCACCACCACCAGCAGCACAGTCAGGAGGCTATAGGCACTTCTAGTTGGCTTACAGATTTTGGTTGACAATTTTTACTGAGTAAAGCCCTGTTTAACCACTCTGTGATTCCAGTGCTTGTTCAAAAATCACTTCACTAGAATCTTTAGAAGAGGGTATTCAAAAGTGTATTCGAAATTCATTTATTATATTCTTTCTTCTTTTCATTATTTTGCTTTTATTTTTGGTTCCTCCCCTCATTTTTGGACAACGATATAGATGTATTGCTTGTATCAGTTCTGGTTATATACATACTCTTGGACTCGTAGCTCCGTTTAGAAAAAAAAAAATTTCTTGTAAGGGGGGGGTATGTATTTTATTTCATATATTTATTTCTCTGTTCAAGATTCTGCTACTATAACCAAAGATGCAACTTTTTAAACTATTTTTTATGCCAAAAAATTCAGTAGGTGTCTGAATTGTGTTGTTATTATTATTATTATTATTTTTTACAGTTCAATTGCTGTCTTGTTATTTTATATCTCTTCTTTGATTGTCTCACATATTTATGGAATATTTTAGGGAAGTAAATAGCTTTTGTTCACAAATTGTTTTTGTTAGAGCAAAATAGAGCTCATATCTTGGCGGGAAGGACTGGAACAAGACCCTATTTCTATTGCCAGTGGTTATGGTCCAAGAAATTCGAGAATTGACCAAGAAAGCACAGGGTAGCATATGAAATTGCGGGTTGGAATTACGGTGCTTTTGGGGAATTCACACCGTTTAGAACCTTTCCAGCTGTCATCACTTCTCCTTTCTCCACGTGAATAACGCGGAATAATCTCGAATAAAAGTGAACAAAGCTGCATTTTTAAGTAAAATTATTGTCCAGAGAGCCACGGAATTCAAATGAGATGAAATTAAGTAAAATTTCTTTACTAGTGAAAAAACATGAGATGAAATCGGGTCCTTTGTCACGAGTCATCTTCTAAGAACAAATACACAAGTGAATGTGGCATGTGAAACGTATTGATGTACTATAAACATTTTCATTTTATTTTTATTTAACTTTCATTTATTTTTCTATAAGCTGTCATCAATTATTTGTTTCTTGCCCTGCACGTACACGACAAGACCGACTATTTTCAACCTTTTAACCATTCTAGTTGTCATGCCCTATTTTCTTTCTTCACTTCAGATAAAGTAGTTAGTAAAGCTGCCTCTTCAGTGGAATTCTTATCCGCAGTGCTTGGAAAATGAGACGAAATTGATTATTATTCGGGACAGCTCAAATACCAGGGTAGTGGACTCCGCTACAATATTACTAGTTTCTACATGTTTTGCTTGGATTGTAAATTACTTTTACGTTTCAGGAAGATCCCACTTCCAAGCATAATATATTCTGCCTGGTGATTGATTTCATCTCGTCGAAATTTCGAAGTTGGTAACTGCTTTTGGTAATCATATCTTCATCACTGGCAACCTTTTGTTGTTTTTCCAAGTTAATTTTAGGATAATTATCAGAACCCTCCCTTGAGGTTTGGTGTATTCTCAGTTCGATACATTGTATTCGTATATTCTCATATTCCTCCCCTAACGCTAGTATACCATTTCTTTGACCGTCTGTTGCATGACAAAATGATCAAAATACTCCATAAAAAATAACTTATATACTGAAAATAAAGAATTGTGTACCAACATGCTTGTTTTGGGCCAAGGGATGTAAATACAATTAAAATACTAAATCACCCCTACTACTTTCCAAAATGACTTTGATGAAAGAAACAAACAAAAGATTTGACTTAAGTCAAATATCAGAGAATTCATTTTTTTCACTTTGCCTCTTTGCTTTCCTTTCTACATCAAATTTCTTTCAATCTTGGTAAAGATTTTGGTGTCCCGCTTTTATTTTATATAAGAGGAACGAAGCCACAGCTGCTGCCCTCACAAGCATGAGCGCAACGATTCAAGCCCTCACAAAAAAGTATTATAGAGGCCAAAATATTTGTAAGTTCTCCTTCCTTGTAAAATGTGAGTGAAGTTGAGACATCCCTCGTCTGTGAGGATTAATTGTTTGGACATGTACTTTATAGAATTTAATGTAATAATGTAAGTCTCAATCATATATATCTAATTGTAAATATTAGTGTGATGTCTGCTATAATAGCAATTGTAAATATCGTGTAATGCAGTAATCTAATGTGTAATTAGTATTCAAAATATATATATATATATATGTATATATGTATGTATGTATGTATGTATGTATGTATGTATAAGAGGAGTGAAAAAAATTTAACTTTAGAAATAGTGTAACCCTATTCACGTCAAAGAAGGAAGATAATGAAGCCAATTCCCCATCTATAAGGCAAACTCTATCTTACATTTAATGTAACATACATTTCTCTTACATAAATAATGCATGTATGGGATCTACGCACTATTCATGTGAAGAGTGTATCTTACGTTAATTGTAAGATAGGGGGATCCCATATATAAAGCCAACAAAATTAATTGAGTGAAGCCTTGCTTAAAAAACCCATTCCATGATCCCAATCCCACCACGCACTTTGTATAAAATTAAATTTATTAGAATAATTGGAATTATTAGGAGAGGAAATATGTTTGTGCGTTTAGGACTACATATAGTTCCTGAATGATGGGATTTTTACGCGTGCCCCTTGCCTTCATGTCAAAATAATGGATTTAATTAAATTGCTGTTGAAATCCATTAAGCATATTCTTCACTTCATTATTTTATTTTTTTCTCTCTTTTTCCCCCATTTTTCAATCCTCTCTCATTTTTGGATGATATAATGAACACGTTTTGATCAGTTCTGGTCGGTTCTATAAATACACTAGTACTTTTGACTGATATGGGACTGTATCATTTGGAAATATTACATTGTTTTAATCCCAGTACCATATATTTTCTTCTCCATTGAAGATTCTTGGGAAATTTACACAAATAACCTAAAAAAATTTATTATTTTCATAACTAACTCCTCAATTTTTTTTTCCTATCAATATTAGCCAATAATCATCCTTAGTACTGAAAATACCCCTCCCATAACTCTACTCTCCTTCCTCTCCCTCCCTCCCTCTCTCTCTCTCTACCCCCATCGAATTCACTCCCAACTTATTCACAATTCACTCGTCGCCAGCAGCTTCCTAGAGTCATTCTCGGCAGCTAACACTTACTTAGATCCGGTCAAAAGTTGAAATTAAAGGTTAGGTCAAAAACCCTAAATTTCTATTTCCTATTATGATGGTTTTCGAAGCCTGCAAAAATAAATACATACTTTAAATAAATTGTGTATAGTGATTGAGTAGGGTCATGTCCATAGAAATCGGTAATTATTTAAATCCTTTTAAAATGTAAAACGTAAAATGGGGGAATTGTTGACAATAATAAAAATCAAATTAAAATAACAAGAATGCAAATTAAAGTTGTAATTCAAATTGGAGAAAGCTCTGGTTGAAAGAATTAACTCAGCTTGATTCGACTACTGATTATTAATTCAAATATAAATTATTACTACTTATGAATAGACCAGTTATAACTACTGAGACCCTCTAATAGTCAGTCTCTCCTTAATTAGTCGATAACCAAGGTACGACCGTTGATTATTTCCCTAATCAATAGACAACCCTAGATACGATTATAGGATTTAATCAATTGACAGCCTGAAAAACCAAAGAGACCCAAATCCTAATCAACAAACACATATGATGGTTCATTTAAATTAGATTGTTTATTCTCACAACACAACTCTCTGCTATGTTATTTGTCACAAACATTAAAATCTTTATACGATAAATCCTTTAATTAACAATAGATTAAGTTAATAATTAAATAGTGGCCAATTATCTAATTAACAAACATAATCATGATAATAATTCAGAGAATAAACAAATACCCAAAAAGTAATAAAACAATTAAAGCATAAGAAAGATCTCACTGTAGTGATGAATCAAAACTTCATTAACCTTCAACCAGAATAATAGATTTAGTTCTTCATAGAGAGAAGAGAAAAGTTTAGATCCAGGGTTTCTTTCTTTTTTCCAATCCCCCTGTTTTCACAATAGATTCCTCCCTTAAATACTCTCTCTCTCTTCTTCTCTAGAGTTCTATTTAAAATAAAATACTAATATCTGAAATATTAAATTCGTAATTACAAAAATAACCAAAAATACAAAACATGTTAAACTAAAAACTGTAGGTCCGTAGTTGACAGCACGCGCCCACGCCTTATCAACAAAGTTCTTCTGACGCTCATAATTTATCCAAGAGAACAATCATCCTTAAACATCATCTTATAGCTCAATTTTATCACCAATTAATAGAATTGCACCTACAAAAATAAAACACAAGTAAATCACTATTATTAAGTGCAAAACATCGATATTGAGCGAAGTAAACAATACAAAACTAGTTCATAAATTGCACTCTAACATATTCTCCCATTAATATTCTGGTCCAGGCTTCTGTTACAAGGTGAAAAATTGTCAAATTACTCAAGGTCAGCCATGCGAATCAATATTACTCTCGAATTTGCATTTTAAAATATGTGATGTCTGCACTTAAGGAAAAACATATAAAAACATACAGATTGAAAATGGAAGTCAGATTCCATAGTTCATCTAGTATCACACCAACCACTTTCAGCGCATAAACTTTCCTGTAAATGAAAGTTTCAAAAAGAAAGAAAAAATAATAATAAGCAAGCATGAAAAGAAAGATATACAGAAATGATCAAACAATTCTTGCAAGTGTGTCCCCATAAAATAAAAAAAAAACTTACAACTAGATAATGTGGCACACTGTGCCATTTTGGGAAGAACAGTCACATTTGATGAAGGGATTATAATCACGGTTATTGAAGACAATAGAATCATCGATGGCAGCTCCAGTGCAAGGATCCCCGCTTCTGTTCCATTGACCTTGCCATGACAATGGGGCTTTGGTAAAAACCCCTCACTTTTTGGGTATTTATACCTTGGTGTGACAGGTGCCTGTCGCACATAGCTTCGTGCGACAGGTGCATGTCGCACCAAACTATATGCGACAGGTTGGTTAGCAAACACAAAGGTAATTTGAGGAGAAAAGCGTGTGTTTGGCTAATGTTGATAGAAAAAAAATTTATAGGGTTAATTGTGAAAATAATAAAAATTTTATAGTTATTTTTATAAATTTCTCAAGATTCTCTGGATGCTATTAACCAAAAAATGCAACATTTTTTTCTGTTCATAAATTGGGATTATTTGCTTCTAGCTGTAATTGACTCATTGACCATTAGCAATATAGCATTAGGTAGTGCCAGCTCTTTTCTTTTTGTCTAATTCGAGCTACAACGTACATGCCCATGCTCCGATGAGTTCCTTTTCCATCTCGTCTCCATTGTTTGGCTCCAATATTTTGGATTTGAATGGAATCACAATTTCTCACCCATTGTCATACAAAGTTTTGAATACATTATTATATAAAAGTGTAAGTTCAAAAAATTATAATAAAATTTAATAATATCCTAAAAAAATTTATATTTTATATCACCCAATGTTTGACAAAAACTCAAGTGGATATCATAAGTAATGCAGCACCAACATTTGAATTTTTCCACTTTTGTACCCACTTTTCAGCCAGAGTTATAGTAATAACTCTAAATTAGTTTATGGAAAAATAATAATATTATGAGATCAGTGGGTCCCATCGACATTTTTTTATCTCTTTAGTAAATTTTCTGCATATCTATTTTGCATCAACCTTAACATTGTATGGGACTGAGCTACGGTGCAACGTGTGCACATACCCCTCTTTTTGTCTTTTTTTACTGCACCCCCTAATCTCTTCCATATTTAAAGTTTATTAAAGTAATTTATTTTCCCTCTTTCTTCAACCCCTCACCTCTAAATTCTTCCCAATTTTTTTCATTTTCAATCAAACCTATAATTAATCAATTGCAATCAATAAGAGAAACTTGACATTCTCATTAAAGCTACTTTCTTATTTCCTTAAGGTTTTGCTCTATATCACAAAAGCAATAATGAATTGAACATTTTATATAAAAGAAAATCACATAGACATATTTTTGTACACATAATCTATTCATCATACAACGAATTTCAAGTGTAAGTAAATTGAATTTTTTTATGTTGTATTACATGTCTTCTTCCCTTCTTCTCCTCCATGTGTGTCTCCATTTTCTCTTTAAATAATCTAACTCTATGGCTTTCTAATAATTGGATTATTATTATTATTATTGTTGTTGTTGTTATTGTTGTTGTTGTTGTATCAGTAAAACTCCTCTTATTATGTTAATGAGTTTCTTTTCTTAAGTAAAAAGAATATTTTAGCAAATGATAAAAAATGAGAGCTTTAACAAAATTTCAAAATTTGTCTTAGTTTTCATTGTCTTTGATGCATCTGGCATATTTGATCTCTTAATTATAACTTACAAAAGTGGGTACTATAACACAATGATGATGATTAGTGATTTGTGTTGAGAGAATATGAGAAAAAATGATATTGGCATAAAATTTTGTAAACTTTAATTTTTCTAAATTTTCAGCGAATATCAGGGCTTGCATTGTTAATAAACAAACCAACACATCCTTGCTCTTGAGACTACTTTTGTGTTAGATCTAAAGGTGGCAGTACAAAAAGACAAAAAGAAGGGTATGGTGTACCCGTTGCATGATAGCTAGATCCCCGTAAACATTGACTTATCCCTGTATGCAGGGATGTCAAATATCCAATTATATATAAATAATATCTATCCAAACACAAATCCATAATTATTCATAATAGATATATCCATATACATATCCAGTATTTAATATTGAACATGGATATGGATTTTATCCATAAAACTATGAAGATCCATGGATATTCATAGATATTTTATTTTTATTATATAAAAATAAAATATAAAATAGTTAAAATTTTAATATTAAAATTGGTTATTAAATTATTTATATTAATATATATATATATAATAAAATAAAATGGCGGTCTGATGGTCGGTGGCGGTGCCCCGGCAACTTTCCGGCGAAGCCGACGGTGTGCCGGCGACCTTCTGGCGAGGTCTGACGGTGGTCCGGCGATCTTCCAGCGATAGTCCGGTGGTGGTCCGGCGACCTTCAGGCGATATCCGACGGTGGGCCGGTGAGATCCGGTGGTGGTCCGGCGACTTTCTGGTGGAGGTCTATTTATAATATTAAATTGATAAAATAAAATAATAATTATTAATAGTATTAAATAAGTTAAAAAATTAAAGGATAATTTTGAAAACTTTAGTTTTTCATATAAGAGGAATTTAAAATTTTCATTAGTTAATATAATATTTTTACAATTGTTTGTTTATTATATTTTTTATTTTTAATTTTACAAAATTAAAATTTTTTTAACTTGTATTGGGTTAAATGGATATCCATTGGGTAAAAATAATTATCCATATCCATCCATATTCATCTAGATATAATTTTAAAATATCTATTTCAATATCTAAAAATTTTTGAATAGATATTATTTGATCCAATTGGATGGATATTGTGAATATCTATCATAGAGCGATCCAGTTGCCATCCCTATATATGCTTTATGTGATTGATATTTGCCGTATATTATGGGATGGGAAATTTACAAGAATAGCCAAAACATTTAGGCTTTTTTCTAATTTAACCCCTCTAATTTTTTTCTTTCAACATTAGCCATATCCCCAAATTATGGACGAAATTACTCTCCCCATTCTCACTCCCCGTTCTCACGTTTCCTTCACCCAAATTTCTCACTCTGTCACCAAAATCTCATCACCGAAAGTTGTATAGATCGACGGCGGCAGCGTAGATCGGTAGCGGAGGAAGTTGGCGATGCCGGAAAGAAGCTAAATCACGTTGAAAATCTTCGGAGATATCCACAATCAAAGGAAAAAATTGAAAACCCTAGGTGAGTTATTTGGCTTGTTATTGTTGTTGTTGTTGTTGGTAGTGTTTAATGGCGGTGGTGGGTGAGATGCATGTGGGAGTGGGAAAGGGAAAGGAAGCCCGCGGCCTGTCGCAGGCGCTCCTATCGCACTTTGAACGTGCGACAGGCGCACGCCTGTCGCACATTATTCGTGCGACAAGCACGCGCCTGCCGCACATTTTTCATGTGACAGGAGCGTGCCCGCTGCACCAAATGTTACTACAATAGGCGCGCGCCCGCCCACCAAATGTTGCTGCGATAGGCACACCGGTCGCACCAGATCTCGTGCGACCGACACGCCCGTCGCACCAGATTTTACAGTGATTTTTTTTACGAGTTAAATTTTTTTTAATGTAATATAATAATTTTTATAAATATTACATTTACATGGCGAAATCAGAATCACTGGATATCGAAGCAGGCAAGATGTATTTTCGTTATGCCGATCACTTTCCTGGTCGAATTACGAGCATGTGTAAGTTATCTTCGGTCGTGAAAGTCATCCAAGAAAAATTAACAAAGCGGCAGTTGAATATGTTCAAAAAGGATATATTTGGGCATTTCTTGGAGTGTCGAAGTTTTCCATTTAGTGGGGTAATATTGCACAATCTTTTACTGAGGCAAGTGGTCCCTGAAGAAGATAGCCCTGAGGATCAGTTATGGTTCGAAATTGGTGAGCATTTGATTCGCTTGTCAATTGTGGAATGGTGCTTGGTTACTGGACTTTCATTTGCTCGTGATGGCAAACAAAATAATGATAAAATGGAGCGGCAGAGGCTATGGAATACGTATTTTGGCGATGGACATCGTAAGATCTATGTGAACGAATTCGATGCAGTATTTTCCTCGTTGAAATTCGAGGAAATAGATGATATGGACGCATTAAAAATTGCACTGTTTTATTTTGCGGACAGAGTACTCAATGTAGGGAAAAATCACTCCCAAATCAATTGGCTTTGGCTTGATGAAGTTGATGATATAGAATGCTTCCGAAGTCGTGCATGGGGTCTCTTGTCGTGGAAAATAATATACAACAGTCTTGACAGTGCATTGTCCGACAAAGATGAGAAATTTAAGAGGACTCGGTTGCAAAATCCAAATCATAACATTGAAAAATACAATCTTTACGGCTTTACGTCCGGGGTTCAGGTGCGTTTTTTTATATTAATAAGTTTTATAGTATTAAATATTTGATAGTTGTTTTATTTGAATTTTCGCTTACGTTGTTACAGGCATGGATTTACAAAGCAATCGGAGGTTTGCCATCAACATGGGTTGTCAAAACTAAAAAGAAAATTCCCCGCATTTTGCAATGGAAGCCCATGGCGTCTTCGAGAATTAACTTTGCGGAGATTTATGCGTTCTTTAACGACGAATCTTGTCTTGTAAGTAATATGTATTAGTTATTTTTTTAACTTTACTAAATTTAAGTTATGTATATTTACGTACAATTTTTAATTGAATTTATGGCAGGGAGACATTTTACAAACTCTTGAGTTAACTTCAAAGGAGAGTAGCCAAAAATATTGGCTCTCTTTGAAGGGTTACAAGCCAATTACTCCAGACTGGGTTCATACGGTTGGTATATTTTAAGTACAATCAAATTTTTAATCGATATTTTTGACTTTTCATTCATTAATTTTAAATGATACTTTATACAGCACCAACCCTCAATCAACGCGATGCCATCGGATATAAGGCAATCAGACGAGCATGACGATCATGACGACAAACCAAATCCAATACCAGAGCAGCGTCATGACACTTCTGAGGATGAGGTGGAGGTGGCTGTTGATGACCACCAGGAGCAAACGGACAACTCTGATGACGCATATGAGGTATTTATTATAAATAATATACGAGATTTTTCCTTTATAATTCATTATTGTTTTACAGTTATTCTAAAGTTTTTTTTTCTTTTCTAATAGTCGAGGATAAAGCAGTTTAATGATTACATCCGACGACGGTTGGACAAGCTTGATCGTAACGTGATTAAGCTTGATCGTAACGTGAATGAAATAAAGTCATATTTAAAAGATTTTAAAGAAACCGTTGTTGGCTTTATCGACACATTTTCTAAACGTCGAAATAATGATTCTCCCACTGCATGCTCGTATGCGATGAGCAAATTTAAATTTAATAATTATGTTCGTTTAACTTTTTTTAGTTGTTTAATATTTTCTTCTTTGCGAATGGACAGGCCCCGGATGATTGTAGAGTGTATACTGACGTGGGCAATCAAAAATTGTCTACGCCCACGTCATTGTATAGTTTCTACGGGGATGTTAGTAGGGAGGGGGTGCAGGTGTTCACTGAGTTGCCTCCGCGCGTTAGTAAGTTCGGCCGTACGTACATACCGTTGTATATTTATAACAGTCCATTCGTGATTCCTCCAGCCAGGCGAGGACAGAACGTGCGGCCTTTACCTAGACCCCAAATCATGGAGCATGCGATTGACATGAGTACGAATGTGGATGTAAATCTACTGTGAAGGTTGGAGGACGCTAGTATGTTTGCTGAGTTTGATCGATGGTTAGCTGGTGATATCACAGTGGATTGGAGAGTCCATCACCCGCGGTCATTCTTTGAAATCATTTTGGGTACAGCCTTAATGGGATGGCTAGGCGATGAGGTATTTAGACTATCGAAGATTTTAGAGTGTTGTTGATTTGTGTATAAAATTTTTCTTTTACATTGTAATGTTTGTGTTTATCTACAGCACATTCACGAGTATCTCCGCTTGATTAGCGCGTAGCAATGACAGTTTCCAAATGCCTTAGTTCAACGTGTCACACATACTGACACATTTTTTTGGGTAACGTTCCGACAAAACTTATAAATGCTATTTGATTTTTTTTAATTATTACATTTAAGTTTTGTTAATTTATGCATTTCTTGGTTGTCTATGTACTAGGTGTTCTTGAGTCAGCTATGGAACAATGGGGATTGTGCGGTCGATTCATTAGAATTTGACGACCGCTTGAATAGTTATCTGTGTGGGCGACAGAACACACTGTCCAAATCAATGACGGATGCTGATATGGTATGTATTTTATTATATTTCAATATTCGAGTTGACGCTTTTGCTTGGTTTCTGTTTCCATTTCGTATATAACGAACATGTTTTTCAATTTTTATATGCAGTTACTCATCTCTGTTAACTTGGACAACGAGCATTGAGTCCTAGCACGAGTTGACTTTCGGAAAAATAAAGTATGGATTTATGACTCATTGCTCACATTTCGCGACGACAAAAGGTACAGGTTGACATTCAAGCCACTTGAAGTTATATTCCCGCGATGGTTGGAATATGTTGGTTGTTACAACATTCGACCTGAGTTGTGGAGTGCAGACCCCTGAAAAGTTATAGCAGTTAAGAGGGTGCCTCAACAAGAGCCCGGAACTGGCGATTGCGGTGTTTTTGTATTGATGATTACGATGTATTTAATATTCGGGCTTAGATTAGAGTTTGACGCTAGGCATGTCCAGTACTTTAGAAAGAAGATTACGGTTGACATATTTAATGACGATATTGTATTATAAACGGTTGTAGTAATTTGAATGTTCAAACTTGAATTTTTAATTTAATTTACGCACTTAAGTTTATATCATTTTAATGCTCACATTTTAATAATTAAAATAAAATAAAGTTGTATGACATATAAGTGTACAATACACAAAAATAAATAATAGTTTTAACCAACGAAACACTAAAAATAATAAAAGTTTTAACCGACAAATAACACAGAAAATACACCTAGCTTGAAGTCGACGCAATGAGATTCTTACATCGCTTATGATTATGGCCTAGTTCATGACACCACCCGGATCGTACAGTCCGCCGGTTAACGTCCTTGCCAGCCGAGGGTATTCTGAGCTCTTTACGATGACCAGGTTGTAGTGCCTCAACTAGTGGGTATACTTGCATCTCCTGAATTTCATCTGGAACTTCCCAATCAGCCATATCACCAACTGGCTCCACTGGTTGTGCATAAGCCATCGCCAACGATTCTATAGTGTAAAAATCCAAGCAAAGGCTAATAAAATCCACCCGATGTGTTAGACACGCCGCAATTGCATGAGCACATACAAACTGATCAAGCTGAAACACTCTGCAGGTGTAAGTTCTCTTTTGCAAGTCAACCAAACATTCCTTAAGCCCACCGCCTACAACTTGAAATTGATGCGGTGACACCGGTTGAACTCTCATTCTTTCAGCTATAGTTCTTCTCTCAGTGACTATTTCATCCGCCCATGTCGTTAGCCGAGTAGTCATTGATTCAGCCACAATTTTCCCATCATAAAACTATTGCTGTAATGTTTTCCTAAAGTGATCAACAAGATGAGTTACAGGAAATTTTCGAGGTTCCCTCATGAAAGAATTAACACTCTCTGCGATGTTTGTGGTAAGTATGCTGTACCTCCTACCTTCAAACTGAGACCTTGCCCAATTACACGTACCGACATTATTTTCTAGGTAATCAGCAGCACCAGAGTGGATCATCCACAACCCTTCAAGTTGTCTCTTAAATTCTTCGTGGCCATATGCTTTTGCTGCATTAATAAAGGTAGGCTCAAATTGATCCTAAAGAGCTTTGAATATTCTAAACTGTGACTTAATGTTACCTTTCACGTGGTAAAAACAAACACCATGAGTTGCATTGTGAAATACTTTAAGAACGGCTCTCCTGATGGCAGTGCATCGATCATAGATGATTACCAACTCAGGTCTATCGCCAATCACTCCGTGTAACTTCATCATAAACCATTCCCAAGCATCATTGTTTTCAGAATCCATGAACCCAATGGCTAACGGATATAATTGATTGTTACCATCAAGACATGTTGCCACGAACATGCTTCCACGATATAGTCCCTTTAGATAAGTACCATCTACAACAATGACAGGCCGAATGAACTGCATAAAACCCTTGATGGAAGATCCGAGTGCCACAAAATAGTACAAGAAATTGCCATCTCCATCCTGCTTGAGGTGAGTGACTGTACCCTCTTTTGCTGTAGTTAATACGTGAGAGTATTTAGGGAGCAAGTTATATGACTCTGTAGGGTTGCCTCGAACTATTTCAAAACCAACTTCTCTCGTCCGATATGCCTGTTGATATGTTAACTGAACACCGTATTGCTGTTGCATATCTGCTCTTATGTCATTTGGAGTATAAATCCTCTTGTCTTGAATATTTTTATCTGTGACAATATAACCGACAACCCGGCTCCTTACTTGATGACTTCCATCAACCAATACCTCATTATGACAAGTGTGTACATTGTCAATTCTCTTCACCACCCAAGGAACATTTTGCTCGTTCGAACATCTAGTTGCTCGAATACGGCATTTACATGATTTTGAAGAACAGTGAGCCTCAAAACGTGTCGTAGTAGACCGTGCAATCTTGAAATCATACTTATCTCTAACGGCCACTTTGTGTAGTTGTAATATAAACTCATTCTTTTCAACAAATAACATACCCACACTGATATCAGCTGAGTCACAACTGCTAACAAAGCTTGGAGCAACCGTGTCCGAAGGCAAAGTTGGAGCAAGACTTGTAAGGGGATCAATTCTCCTTCAAGACCGAACCATAGAAGGAATAGGTCTATTGCCTCTGTTATTCACAGGAGTATTATCTTCACACTCATCCTCATGCTAATCCAACGGAATATTTGAAGGACCAGCTCCTCCATTATCACCATCATTATTGAAATGAGTGCCCCTCGTATTATTAGAAGGTTCTGTACAAATATTATCCCCCGCTGTCTTATCATGAAAATCATCATTGTCCCGAAAATCATTGTTGTGATACGGAGAATACCGTTGCTCCAACGACGTCGTTATTGGGAATACCGTTGCTCCAACATCGTGTAACGTAATACCGTTATCATCAATGTTGTCATAATTGTCGTGGATTAGAGAGTAATATTGCTGTAGCGATATTGTCCTTGGCAACACCTCTTCATCATTATTGGGGCCAGACATATTTGCTCTAAATGAAGTTTCTGCATCGAAATGCAGCTCAATACCTTCACTCGGAACTCGAGGTGATGTGGTCATGAATATAGGAATGCATCCATAATTGGCTACATCGGATGCTATATGCAATACAACCCTCACCATTTCATCATCAAATATATCCATGGGCAGTGCACATATACGATATAATGTGTTACTAGACCTCAAAGTTGTTTTCATTGTGATACTAAATTCATTAGGGTTTATTTATAACACCTCGTATACTCTTGCCAATAACTGATCAAACAGACAATTTTTCCTAACCAAAAAAGCTCGATTTTTACCATTCACATACTCCATACACCATCCTCTAATGTCTCCCACCAACCATCGTAACACAATTCAAGTACAACTGAATTCATTAAGCCTGAAATTATAAAAAAAAATTATTTAGATCTGGATCAAATTAATACAGATTTAATAAATTTTATGAGTTGGTGCGACAGGCAGCCTGTCACCCGAAGCTTGTGCGACGGGCTGCCTGTCGCAAAAAAACTTGGTGCGACGGGCTGCTTGTCGCACCAAGTCTTTTTGCGACAGGCAGCCCCGCCAGAACTCAGGTTCAGACCCAGACATTCAGCAAGTTCAGAAAATAATTCATACCAGTAAGTGATATGTGTTAGATTTGGATAAATTGTGACTGACTTTTAGTGTTGTTTGTTACCGTTGATAATTCACGAGTAGAAAACTAAGCTGCCTTTTGTTTGCGTTTTGTTAGACGATATGGGAGAAATGAACTTGGTTTTGCTCGATAAAGAAGGGTAATTTGGGAAGAAAGGCTTAGATTTGGCTAATGTTGATAGAAAAAAGTTGCTATGGTTAATTGAGAAAATGATAAAATAATTATGACTATTTTTATAAATTTCCCTTATGGGATTGTCGCAACAAATAATTTCGAAGATGCCTAGAATGATCGTTTAATTTGATGACGGTAAGTTGAATTAGAAGACGAAGAGAAGAGAGCACCAAATGGTCAATGATCAGTCACTGTCATCGAGTGGCTTCCAATCAGATGAAAAGACAAAGGCATATTGGGGTCTAACAAATTTAATTTCTTTTCTCATTTTGATGTCCACCCAGTAATTTCTTGGAGGCTGCCTTATGTTAGTTGTATGTGAATTTCAAAATATCGTCTCTGTAGGACAAAATAAATATGCAGAAATTTTTCACATACAATGAGGGTGCAGTCAAGAAAGACAAAAAAGAGGAGGTATGGTGCACACGTTGCACCGTAGCTCAGTCCTGTTTACTGGAAAAGATAAAAAATATATTTCACTACTAAAATATACAGGAAATACAAATATTAAAATATTTATCTCACAATCTAAATTCTTAATACAGTGAGGTTCTCAGATCACTCGAGAACATTTGCAATTTGCATTGTTTACTTAGTTTTTCGTCAATTTCTTGTGGGTCCACCTATATTGCAATAATTACAACATACAATAATTTTTATTCTTTTGTGTTTGATTACAGTACAGTTTTCTATAAAATTCAATAGGCACTAAAAGTGTAAACTGCATTCTCTATTATTATTATTATTATTATTATTATTATTATTATTATTATTATTATTATTATTATTATTATTATTATAAGATTATTGCTATTAAATTTTATTATTTTTATTTATTTTAATTATTATTATT